>JAQFZC010006846.1:0-11973 GCA_034695205.1 Dicyrtoma fusca
GATACCTAAAGGCTCACAGAGCAAATGGAGTAACAGCTGCACACAGTTTCGTAACAGCCAGTTGGCTATAAATCGAAACTCTAAAACTCCTATATATATACTTAAACCAATAATTTTAATCACAAACATTTTAGGGCAACAATCTGTATATTTTTATATGAAGTTTGAACTAACAATTTTACCGAAATGAGAAACTAACGAACATAATTCTATAACTCTTTGTACTGTAGTAAGTAAATCTACAGTGTTGTTAGTTAAGCTACAAAATCCCGTTGTTCGTTGTAAAAATGAATGTGCTATCCAGATATGTATATGTGCATTGTCAACTTTATATAGCAAAAGTATTTAAGTGATAATAAACGTATTATTAAAGTAATAGGTACGTGTGCACATATTTGTTTTGGAAAGTAAATACGTACCTATGTACACACTACTACACGTTATACAAATGATGCACCAATAGAAAGCCCAGAAAAAGTAGATTCAAAAAACAAATAGGCAGCGTGGAGTTCCTAGACATCTTCAAGATCAAAATCCCCATTTTGTAGTTTTCGTATGTATACACATGCATATCGCATGCGCTGTCGTAAGCATTACATGTTATTTACATACTTATTATTTCTGGATTTTCTAATAATCTCAATACAATACAACTACACGCAATTAAAGATCGAGCTACGGTGACAAGCAATACATCGTTAGAAAGCTGTTGGCGAATAGATGGTCGATCAGCCATCGTTCATGCAAGTCCCCTGCAAACTTAAGGACCCAGTTTCGTTTCGTTGGTCGCAATGTATGCATGTATACAATATAGGTTCAACAATCGAGTAATACGTTATGCCATTACAAATATCCCAATGGGTCCTATTCAGTGAATACCTGCCTACCACCCGCCCCTTCCCCCATGACCGGCTTTCGGCCGGCCATACTCACTTTTACATAACAATAGGTATTATATTTCTTTGTATTTTACACATACCTACATGTCTTTAAAATGTATTTGTAAAAGATGTGAAAAACATATTGTAAAATTAATTACGTTTCTGCAGTTCATACATTATGTTACCGCTACTAATAAATTGCGTTTAAGGCGTTCACAAACTATGTAGTGCGTATTGATATATTACTCTGAGCAATTCGCTACCGTTATTCATATTCATATTGCCTTTTAAGTTTTTCTACACATAGTATGTACGAGTACGTATAAGCTTCTTGTTCATTGTTCTTATTTTAATTCATGGAAAAATCTTATTTAGATTTAAAAAATTATGCTGTTTACGTACGAATGTATGCTTTTACAGCAAATTAATTTGTTTTATTCATTGATTTTAATTATCTTAGAAAATATACCTACTGAATTGGAAAGGCATTTAAAAAAAATGCAGTTTCAATACCATACGGACGAACAAGGTGCAACTGCGTCATCGTCTGATGTAGTCAGCGATGAGCTCGAATAAATTGTCAGTTCCAGTCCAGCTTGTGTAACAAACTTCCTTTCAATGCTCGAAAAAAGTTGAAAGAATGAATGGATGCCGACTGCATGCCTGAAGGAGGATTTGATTGGATCAATAAAAAGTATTGCGTAAATGATACCATAAACCTTAACCCAAGAGAAGTAAATGCACTGGAGCTCCATTACGTTAGTCGTTAAATGTGGATGCATGCTTTTAAATGCACGTGAATGTTTTTGCATAATACTGCAATGAAGTGAACTGAACTTGTGGCATTGAACAAATGCTACAAAAAGTACGCGTGGCTTACACTTATATGGATATGTGTATATGCATAGGTTCGTCAACTTTGATTGTTAACCTTAATATGTCGATCCACACTTAGGTACGTCATAATTAAATATTATTAGGTACTTGTCTTTTCAAGTCATTTTTATGCTTCCTCAAAGAAGACTTTTTTTTTATATGTAAACAAATTTTTTTTTCAATACGAACTTTATTTGGCGAAAATTGGGCGCGGACAATTACATAAATATTGTACAGTTGTAAGTAATAAGTTGTCAATTAATTGTAGGATAGTTTTCATTTAAAGTAAATAATTCTGTCGTTTATGCACAATGTACTTACAATAATGTTAGTAATACTCTTTTTTTTAAACACATTTACACATCAGGCATGAGGGCACATCCAGAAATCCAGACTGATGCTGATTATGTTGCGTTGCGATTACATACATATTATACCTAAAATTATTTAATACATTAGGTAAGGTAATATAAAAATTAAAGTTTATACGCTGTCTGATTTGTCCACCCAACAAGTGTGAGAAGTGAAATAAACGGAAAGCCCAACACTCTGCTGTGGAAGTTAATCGTAAAAAGCATTATACAAAATACAATGGAATAATGTACAGTACTGTCAACTGTAGTTAGCAAGTAGGTATATATGTATATAGAAATGAAACATTTTATTATTGATATAATGATTAGATACTAAGCAAATAATACTGACCATTCTATGAGAAGCACATGTAGTTAAGTCTGTACATACTAGCTTACGTTACATCGGTGCACTGCATAACTTTATATAAATAAATAATCCATTACTGTAGTTGTAGATATATTGACCTCTCAAACCCGCTCAAAACTTTTTAAAGGAAACCCCCAACTGACACCTGATGCAATTAAAATCACAATTGGCAAATACTTCAACGCACATACTTACATACGCACTTAATGTGCTTTACCTATATACTTTAAGAAGGTTGCACGTTGTACATACATACGTACATGCCCACACAAATAAATAATCCCATCATTAGTCACTAATGGTACTTTAAATTGCAAACATACAATTCTTTTCAATTTGGTGTGATTAATACTCGCTCAAATTTTTTGTTTTATTTTTGTGTTTTCTGTCAAAGTGCATAATTTATGCCCGTGTTAAATATAATCATAGCTGTATGCGTAATTACATACATATGCTGTACTTACAAGTATAATTACCTACACACATTCCAATCTACAGTTAATGACAGGTATCATTTATGATTGTTTTTAGTTTTTAGTAGTCAGTTTGGCTGTGTAAACTTTAATTCAAGGAAACTTATTTATATGGGGAAAAAATATGGAGACAATGATAAAAATATTATTATTCGCTGGGGAAAAAAATTAAAATATCCAAGCAATATGTGCTCCATATAAAAAGTGAAGTATGTACCTACCTCAAGGGAAGTAGTGACGGCGAATTAATATTTCGTCATTCAGTTAAAGGAAGCCAAGACAGAAAATAAATAATTAGGTCTAAATTACAAATTTCTGGATATTAGAAATTAGAATTGAAAATAGAGCACATAAATAATTATACTTTATGTGCGAAAACCTTAAAACTTTTGATTGACAAAGTTTACTTGTTTTTTTTAAAAGTTTTGGCAGATTGGCAATGATTGGACCTTGCTGACTCCTTAGGCACAAACATTGTGGAATTCTAGTATATATTTTACAATTACATCCTAGCATTATATTTTACCATGTAACGCTGTAAGTAACCACATTTGATTCCTTGTCGTTCACGTATATTACGTATTGTTAGGTACTTTGGTAAGTAACTTTAAGGATATATCGCATCGGTATTTCAGGGAAAAGGAAACAGGGGGGGGTCTATGCAATGATACGATTTGTTCATATCATCATCATTTACACACTTGACTAACTCAAAGTGAATATCAGAATTTCCACATTACAGATGTAAGTACATAGGTACGCTGTACACGGCATGCCTTCCATGCATGCAAATGTTGTTTTAAATATATCTAGATCAGCAGTCATGTAATATCGTAGGTGTGACGTTTCTGAAGTTATCGAACAAGTTGAGTTCATAAATTATCCGTTATGTTTACGTACAGATATCCACTCATAGATTAGGATTGGGACTGAGATTGGAATTGGATATTGGACAGCACGTTCACATAAACTAAAGAACTCACATGTGCATTAAGAAATAGGACACAAGGTATTTTTACTATTATAGTCCCTATTAAGCAACATAGCATGTATACATGTTAGTATGTTATGTAACAGATTAATTCAATGTTAAAAATTAAATTAAATGGCAAAAATGTAGCATGATTGTGATTGCACATGCATGCACAGTTGAAAGCTGAACGCTAAGCTCTACCTAGAAAGTCGTTCATGAACTCTCCAACCCCTCACCACACCGGAATGTTCTGAAAATGCATATTTTAATTTCTCACACGTTAAATATTGTAAATATACGGAGTTCACCCAGTTAATTTCACAGGCTATCCCTCTTTTGTATCATCAGACAAATTACATTTTGAATACCGTGTAAAAACCCGTTGGTTATTCCACGGTAAAGTACAGCACACAGAACTCAGACACCCACGCTGTTGTATTAATAAATAACTTAACTAATATTATAATAAATAATTTTATTTAAATTGACAGTAAACAATCAATACTACGATTACGAGTATACTTCAGATACTTTTCCAGCATTTTGTTCTGTAGAAAGCATAGCATATCTGTAGTCAATACACAATTATATGTATTACCAGAGTGTAATTGTATGAATATTTTGATCTCATAATTATAGTTAGTATAATATATACTTAATATTAAGCAATACAAATTATATACAGTTTGTTTCCTTGAAGTTTCAAGTCCTTTACAGAGAAAGAGGTAGCTTGAATTGTGCAACTTACTTACTACTAGTTGGTAGTTATTTTCTGAGCCAGTCAGCTGCAAATTCAGACTCCGTCTATATGTATGTAACGTATCATTTGACGCAGGATATTTATATGAAATATTTTAACTCAATTAGTTATAAAAAGCATTTAAATATTAGTCATGTAAATCATACTTTGGATCCTCTCTACTGAATAACAAACAAAAATTATGCCTTGTTGGACTATTTTATAAATTATCAAACTTGTAATTGTAGTGGAAAAAGGTTTAAATAACTGTTTAAAATATATTATATGTACAATATACTTAAATACATATTATATATATTTTATTCCCACAACATCAATAATTTATGTAGATGACTATTTACTTAACAGTTATAGATATACATTATTAGTATCCTTACTGATACCCTTAATATAATTATATGTAATATTTTGTTATATCGTATTACTTATAAGTAGTAAGGTCATTTGATCAAGTACATCTCCGTTACATCTTTTTATTTGATTACATATATAATTAATTTTTATCTCATTCACCGATTGACAATATGCGTAAGTTAATGACAAGTTGACAATCTCAATCATTATTATTATATATATATAATTTATTACTTTATGTAATTTATGTAATTATATTTTATTTGTTTAGGTACATTTGTTTCATTTTTTGAGTTTTAAAATGTCATGCATATGCATAATATACTCACTCTGACAAATACTCTTTTTCTATTTCAATTGTAACCACAGTTACGGGACACAGACATAATTTATTCATACATGTAATCTATTACTTATGTAGGTACTTTATATTCATGACGAATATATACATTGCTCTAACTTACCATTGCTTTGCATCTTTGGGTTGCCTTTGATAGCATACTGACTGTACATTTAGCGAGCGATCATATTTTCTACACATTTTTAATTCTTCCGTACCAAGTTCATGCCATCCGCCCGCATTTTGTTTTTCATTCTTTTTATGTATGTATTTACTTATTTTATTTTATCTCGCAGAAGTGCCGGAATTCGCCTTATTATAACAATTTTTTGTTTATCTTAATGCAGTCAATTGGTATAGAACTGCAGCGTATCAATTATAATGTTCCATTTGTTACACATCAAGATTTGAGATCTTAGTTACATTAGCTTAAGTTGATTAAATTATGAACTATTCTAAAAATAATTTAATGAAAAATTCCCCTATCCATGTTGTCCCTGCATCCTCAGTTGTATTAGTGTATAGTTTTGTTTTAGGTATGTGAATATGTATACTCCAAGCATTAGAATATAATTTTGGATTTCAGCTGTAGACGCTAAAATATATGTAAACTGTAATACTGATTTGGTTCTTGTAAGATTTTACAACAACTATTCTGTTTTGTTGACGTCGCGTGGTATAAATATTTTTTTTTAAATTTGGTAAGTACGATTTACACGCAATAATTTGGTAATTTAATTTATTATGTTTAATGTAGATTGCTTCAAAGTGTACAGTACACATGGCATATTTCAACTGATCCTAATAACTATGTATTTGTGTGTTCATGAGGGACGTGGCTCAGTGTTTTATTGTTGCTGTGCTAATTGAAATTACTTTATTGGATTTCGACAAGTTCTATTCCAGGAAATAAGACGGAAGCAATAGATTAGAATTGCTGTGTAGAGTTAATTACATTGGATTCATGGATTTTGGGCTTTGGTCTCGAAAGCGATGACGGTGAAAACACCGTGAGTAGTACAAGTTCTAAGCAACGGCAATTTAGATGGATACCCAACCTACATAGGTACATATCTAATGTAGTAGGTAATTAACTAAGAGGGCATGCTTGCATGAGTACATAATAAAAGTTGTAGTACAATGTTGTTGATTAATGTTGAGTTGATGTGTCCGTGAATTGCTCACTCGGAGATTGCATGCCAGTATTGAATTTGTTCCTTTTGTTTCGACAGCATCTCCGTCCAGTGGTCAAGTCCTTTCCCACGTGCAAACATGAATGATCCCAGAACAATTCTCCCAGCCGTTTGATCTGAGGCAATAATCCACAAATAAATTAATCATCTCATACTTTGTCTTTCCAAAAATACTAGATTAGTTTACACCCACACATATCTGTATTAATTTATCTTTGGTTTTCTATGTGTTTTCCAAATCCGACACCGACACTGACATTTAACACTGTTATTACAAGTAGCTCACAACATTTTCTTCACAGTCACAACGGAAATCCAACTTAAAAGAGATAAATCAAAGAAGGATGGGATGATGGGAAGGATGATGGAATTGTGTAATGATTGATGAAGAACGCATAGTCAGTATGACAAGCTAAGCGCGTGTTTCCTTTTGCCTCGCTAAAAACGTTTGAAAATGCCATCAAGATTTTACAAAGTTATTTAAAATGAAACAAAATATTTGAAACACGGTAAATTCAATTTCGATCGTAACATACGACTTTATTGGCATTGACAGCTCGACTAAGTATAAGCTGACGAGCAAACTACGTCATAGTATCCACACCTCTGGCCCCAGTCTCATTTAAGCCCCCTGTGTTTAGAATACTTGTAGACGTCAACAGGCGACATTTTTACTTGTTGAAATTTAAAAACATGTTGAGCTAGATTTTGCCCGGAATATTTCTAGCAGAAAACATTCAAACGGGGACATTTAGCTGTCAAGGACAGACCTAAGCATCTGTACTTTGGACCTACGGGCTTTAGATTAGATTTTGGATGGGAATAAAGACGCTCCAGCGCTAGTATGACGCTGGAAATAAGATGTACATATGTATTCCTATATATGCATCGCAGTGGATTGTAGATCAATACACAATAAAAAGAAAGGAAAACTATGTGTAATCCAGGAAAAAGTAAACTAGCAATGACGAAAGTAGTACAGGAGTGACTGGAGATTATACAGTATTAAAGTGCTACACATACAATGTGATGTTTATACTATTAGTGGTGGTATTAGTTTAGTGTTCACTTGGAAGTGTTACTGTACGCTCAAGGAGCTAATAGGTACTTGACTCTACTACGAGTCTAGCGTCTAGCTCTAGTGAGTAAAATGTACGTCATCGTATAAGCTGACGAGTAAACATAGGTAAAATGGCCTATTAATATTTATACAGCATTTGAGCGCACATGGAAAAGTTTCATGTGGTGAGATGACGTCATGAGCTCAACTGAAAGTAAAAGTTGGTGAGGAAAATTAAAGGAGAAAGGAAAGAAAGTCTTTGAAAGAGTCTCTATAGTTTTATAATAGACATTGAGTCTCCTATCTTTCTTTGTCATCACTTTGGAGAAAGGAGCCGAGGCCAAAGTCAGGAGTCAGTCAAAAACCAAAAACCAAAAGTAAAAGCAAAGGGAAGAGAAAAAAAAATCCAATTCAAAGGAAATTAAGCACCGCTGATGTGATTGTCATGGTCGTTGTGATCGTCATAATAATAATAATAATAATAATAATAATAATAATATGACTACATGTGCGGGACTGATATAGTGACGATGTGCAGCTCGGCATTGTCTACCCTGTCATCTGTCCTACGGCTTGAATGCTATCTGTATTTTCTATTATAAATTTGTTTCGTTTTGTTTTGATTGTGTAGTATGGTAGGGTGGTCCGGGGTAGAATGGGAGACGAAGAATGAAGTTGAAGAAAAAGAAATAGAATGTGAAAGGAATACTAAAAAGTAAAGAGTAAGATGGATGAAATAAATACAAAAAAAAAAAGAAAATGAAATAATGGAAATGAAAAATGATTTCAAGTCTTTGTGAAGTAGAGTATAGTAGAATGTAAGTAAGTAGAAATAGTGGAAATAGAATGATAGAAAAAAGAGAAGAAACGAAGAAGGCCGTACCATAGAATATACCTTTATTATATCCAGGCTGAGCATACATCAGCTGAATGGAGACGCTGGCCGTGTCTAACATTTCGGCTGGTAATTTAAAATTGAAGCTCTCGTTGAAACTTGAGCGACATCCCAACAACTGTAATTACATAAATTAAAAAAAAACAACCATTTTAATTAAATACATACTTGATTTGTCTATAATCTATTTTACATGACCGATCACAGTTGGATGGACGCAATAATGCGATTCATTATTTATTTCATTTCCATAGTCATTAGTACCTACATACCTACTATCAACCCGCCCTCTATTCTTATGGTACATTTGCTAAAAGAACTAGTGGCTATTTAAGATTTTGTGTGCCCATGTATTCATTTATTTATTTATTTTAACTGTACAAAACTAACCAGAACGTCAGAGAAACCTTTTAAATTGAAAGACAAAAAAAAAATATTTCGTAAGCATTAAGCCCTTTAACGACTTGCGTTTGGTATTAAACTTGTACTTGATTAATAACATTAGGCCGAAATGAGCCCAGCAATAAATACCACGTGCTTGCAAAAACGTTGTAGATTATTGAGTTTAATGGCAAATGAGTTCAACATGTGCTCAGAAGAGTCAAATCTATTGTTATAGTATTGGATAACATTGCCAGCTGCAAAAGAATTGATTGCCAGTTCTTAAAAGAATTTCGCCGTTAAAATTACAGATAGCCATTAATTAAATGTAAATATGTTTTGTTCAATTTAAGTTACATACACATGGATGGGCATGTAAGCTATGTTAGTTCACTATCAGGCATTGCCAGTGCACTGTATTTCAACTCTAATGTTATTTTTTGTCATTCACCTGATTCAGCATTCAAAGTTGTCAGGCTTAAAAATAATAATAGAGAGACACTGCACTGTTGTTGAAGATGTTCGTAAAGGTAAACTTGCATAGTCAACTTCTGAGTTAATAGTACAAATTCGAAACTCCATCCAAACATAATACATAACTTTTAGGTAACTATCTTACTTATATTTCAGACTTGAATGACTTTGGGTGAATGCAATATGGAGTGCGTGAATTGTAGTGCACCTGTCACTGTTTTTATTTGAGATTTCAGATAAGTTTTACTGTACAAGCAAATACGAAGTCACAATAATTGTATGGATGCAGTGGTCCAATGCAATGCAAAGACAATGCGTTAGAATTTTCCCCCTATCTATTTGACGTACATTGCTTTATACAGAAATAGCGTCGTGGCTACGTTACTGACACGAGTTTTGGATATTATCAAGTTGGCATTTATACTTTTATTTCCAGTTCTGACTCGTGTCAAGTACAGATGCTCTCTCGTCCGCCGTCAGAAAGATTAAATAATTTTACATTGTGTCATAAAAGAAGAAAACCAACACGTTTATTTGTTCCAGGCAGACTTAAGTCTAAGCTGAATCAATATTACATGGTCCCTTTGACGTAAACGTTACTCATGTCTGTGTTGTGGGCGTCACGCGTCCATTATGTTTGGAAGTACTTCAGTTTGACTCAAAAACCTAGCCAGTTACTGAAAATTAATTAAAATTAACGTAAAGCGTTGCTCCAACGGAGAGGGAGGTCCAATCGAGCTCTATTCACGCTATTACAATGAAAAGCGTACTACAGATGCATATGGCTTGAAAATGCTGACGCAAACATCCTTCACTACTAAAAGTGTCCGTTGTTAATATTAGAACTGGCACTTTATCTATATTAGTTGAATAAATTATATATTTTCACTAATTATTCTGTAATTTCCATGATATAATCAACTTTGGTTTGTATGTTACTACTATATGCATTTCTAACTTGTGCATTTTCAAGCTCATCACACTATTCTTGCTCCTACCATGACCCACGTAATTATTTGTGTTGAGACTTTCCAAACTCGATACATCACAACTTTTTGAGTTAATTGACACAAAATTAAAATCGATACTCAGTCAGACCGACTAGGTTGCTGCTGTTGCATTTTACATTATTTCTTTCTCCTTTTCTACTAAGAAAACCGAATCTGACATTGAAAAGTTTTCACCTTTCAATTCCTTTCTCGAATTTCCAATTATAAACTCAAAGTAGACGGCAAACATATGAAATTGCTCTTGAAAATATTAAATATCAAAGTGCATCTTTAAGGAAAGGAAAGGGAAAGTTTTTGCTTTCTTTTTGGACAGGGAATACTTGATCATTCCGACGTTACGTTGTTGATGTGTGGGATTGAGTCAGAAACTATTTTCTGGTATGCATTTCACTGGAAGGTCTCGCTGGCACTCGTGTTCATTAGTATAATAAAGGTTTGTCTGTACAGACATAGATGGTAAGCTCAAAGTCTCGAACACTTCTGATCGCTTTTACACGACAAGAACACCAAATGATTTATAAATTTAATTACGCCCTTTCCTATCTTTAATTTCTCGAGTCTCACGCTCTCTTTTGTGTCTCAAGTTTTATTTTTACAATCAAAATCATGAGCAGTGAGCAATGCAGTGGTAGGATTTTGTTTTCCCTTTGTCGCTCTCCATTGCGCGTCTCTTCCTTCCTGAGACGCACACAGCCAATCGAAGAAAAACAAAAACAACAAATACTTGATTGTTGACGGGATCTCAAGCTAGTCTGAAATTGCCAAAGACACAACGGTAATCGAATCTCTTTTGTGTACAGATCAGAATCAGCGACCTCGAAGAATTGGTGGCGCAGAAGAATAATTATATATTGAGTAAAACTGGAAGATACGTAAGAGACCCTACAATTACTGTATTGCGTACCTTAAGCTATGCATATCAGTACTTCTACGACACAGTCTTAAGAAGTAATATAACGTTAATCAAATTAGTTCAATCATCATTAAAAGCGAAGCCATCCGCGTCCGATGCTTTTGTAAAGCTTCAAATTCAAAATGCTTTAGAAATACCGTAAAACGTTTGTAGACTTTACACTGCTGATTCTCTCCTTGCCAATAATGCTTGGAAGGACGCTTTTTTGACTGGTAGAATTAATGGGAATATGTAAATACCTCATTTTGCTTTTCAATTCAAGATACATACATACCATGCACGTATTATAGGTAGTTTGTGTGTGTTGTAAAAAGAATTAATTATGCCTATAGTAGCTGTAGGAAATACACAAGGTAAGATCCATTTCAGGCACAACTTTTCTTTAACGGAAAATTATAACAGCTATTACAGCTACCTATCGTCTGTGTAACTGCAAAATGGCCTAAGTCCAATGTGAACTCACTGGACTTAGGCCTTTTTTGCAGTTACACAGACGCTATGCTTCCCGATTGTCCTGTTCATAGTATTGTTATGTACCGTAATATAATGTGTATATAGTATAGCATATAGTATATAATAGGTACCTATATCCTATTATATAAGTGGGCCCTTTGCCCGTAACGTATTTTTGACATGGACACTTACATATGATGTAAGTAAGTGCCCA
>JAQFZC010006847.1:0-11972 GCA_034695205.1 Dicyrtoma fusca
CAAAACAAGAAATAAGCAATTATTAAAAAGTCAAAACAAGAAATAAGCAATTATTAAAAAGTCAAAACAAGAAATAAGCAATTATTAAAAAGTCAAAACAAGAAATAAACACTTTCAAAAAGGTCAAAACAAGAAATTAACACTTTCACAAATATGTAAAACTAGATATAGTATCGTTTCGAAAAGGTTAAAAAGTTAAACATCTTCTTTTGTAGCTACACACAAAGTAAGTAGTAAGGGAGCGCTATCTACGCCCTTGGCATGACGTCTACGTCTCCTTCTACTATAGAAGTTCTATCTTGATGTGTAACCATTTATTTGAATTGCAATTTCTCCATAAATCCCATTTCACTCATGACAGGAGTGAGTGCAACGTGTGCACAACTTTCCCCCAACAAGTCCGTGCTAGCACACGTTTCTGCCTACACAAATTACAGCAAAGGACGACCGACAGACCGCACCGACTATCACTTCAAAGATTTGTAAATCTCACCCGGCATCATCCAATTTATCACATACCAATCCAAAGTCAAAGATAATCTCATCAAACTCCGCATTCGAATGCTTAAATGTCACAAGTTCAGCCACGGATGGAACATGCAGAATATGCTCCCTAGTAAAAATACAACTACCTAGCTACTATAAAAATAAATTCGGACTGGACTGAAAACCAATTTTGTTTTGACATTGACACTGACTGGGATTTAAATTATTTAAATTATTGAATTGGAAATTAATTGGACTGGTAATTGTAATTAAACTCCTACTCACGTCCACTTTGTCCTCATCCCGACCAAGTCTTGGGGCATCCACTCCGGGAATCCAGCTGGGCCCGTAGAAGAACACACGGAAGGAGTCGCCCCACGTCTTCTGCGACTTGGCCCACTCCCACAATCCAGGCCACCGGTAGTACTGTCAAAATAATTAATTAGTAATTCGTAATAACATAACTTATCGTTCGATGATCGCATTTTATATTTTTATTAACCTATTCGAAACAGGCAAACCATGAAAACAGTGTTTTAGAAAAAGTGTGTATACTATAAATTAACTTTTCAAAACGGTCAAAAAACTAGTAATTACCATTTTAGATAAATCAAAACTAGAAGCCACCGTTTTCAAAAAGTCGAACAAAGTACGTAATTGACATTTCAAAACAAGAAAAATAGCTAGTAATTAAGATTTTCAAAAAGTGTCCAAACTAGTAATTAACACTTTTTCAAAAGTGTCAAAACTAGTAATTAAGATTTGCAAAAAGTGTCAAAACTAGTAAATAACACTTTTTCAAAACGGTCAAAACTAGTAATTAACACTTTTTCAAAACGGTCAAAACTAGTAATTAACACTTTTTCAAAACGGTCAAAACTAGTAATTAACATTTTCAAAGAGTGTCAAAACTAGTAATTAACATTTTCAAAAAGTGTCAAACTAAATATTACCGTTTTGAAAAGGTAAAGGTATACAGTGCCCAATCTCACACATAGTTGTAGCTGCTGGCAAATTATGTATTTCTTTAATATTATTTTGCCTAAGTGCAAACTCATTTATCAGAACTGATCTTTCACTGACACATCGCTCTGAAACATAGCACCTATAGCACCCTAGACTAATCGATAGCCTACCAAAGTTTGAAATAATAAATGGAGGTAGTGCTCCTAGGTAAGTGTAAAACACAGATTACTATAGGAAAGGTAGATACATACATGTGGAAATTGGGATTTTCTATGTACCTAGTACCTAGGCAAAGCAGTGTGTGTTACAGCTGAATGCGTGGGCTGACGAAGCGAGAAATTATTAATGGGATGCCTGGAAGGATGATCATCTGCGTTCCTGTCAAACCGAAATTCACACTCTCTGTACTATCCCTGTATGTACCTATATACTTACTGGGATTGGCATTTCATACTATAACACAGACAGCTTATCGCTGGAGTAACTAGTACTTTAGTACTTGAAGGTATATATCTATAAATACTATATAGTGGTACGGTAGCCTTGGAGAGGCTAGGCTCGTGTGATAATTTTGTAAAATGACTGATTTGATTACCGTTTGCCAAACTGGATTGAAAGACTGGTGCTGGAAGACCACGCCAAAGACGAGCTCTTCGTCCTTCTTCATGTCCTGGAACGTCCCGAACAAACGATCCCAAATTATCAGCAGACCTCCGTAGTTCTTGTCCAGCACGTACAAATTGCACCCTACGGCCGTAACATAGCAGTAACATTTATTTAGGTAGGTACATACATTGAGCATTGGTAGTTTATAAATAGGCACCTATCCAATCATATCACAGTCACTTTGAGCAATTTCCTAGGGTTTCTATTTTAGTTTATTTAAAAACAAACCAAATGATTAATGCTTTCCTGTCTCTTTCAAAATTTCCAAAAACATTTCCCTTTAACCTATTCAGAACTGCGAAGCCGTCAACCATGGAAATAACGCTTTGCAAAAGTGCATATTCTACAATAAACGTTTTCAAAAAGGTCAAAACTAGTGCTTAGCACTTTAAAAAAAGGTTAAAACAAGAAATTAGCTTTTTCAAAGAGGTCAAAACAAGAAATAAACGTTTTTAAACATTTCAAAATAAGAAATTAGTGTTTTCAAAGAGATGTAACACTTTAGACTTGACATATTACCGTTTCGAAAACGTTAAAATAATTTCAGTAAAGTGGATTTACATTTAACTAAATACTCTTGCAAGAAAACGGTGTTTTTATACAAATGCTGATTTTTAAAGAAGCAGTGCTTTCAATTTTAAAATTAGCTTTTAAATTCTACAAAAAACAATCAAAACTAACGTCTACTTCTCTACTGTAAAGAGACAAAACCAATTCAAAATAATAGGCTATCCATCACTTTCCTTTTGAGCAGTTGATATAACATTTAAATTTAACGTTTTCGCATGTCAAATGTATTTAACCTTCTTGTACTGTACTGTAATTTCATATTGTGACTGACCGTGATGGACTTTGTGATGGGTTGGAGTGTTGAAGATGTACTCGAGGGGGCCGAGGGTGCCGACGAGTGAGGTGTGGATCCAGCCCTGATACAGAAGATTCAGCTGTTGGTGGGCCAGGCAGTGTGCCGGCGGAATCACCAGGGCCAACGGCAAGTAGAAAAACTACAGTAGTGCAATTCAAAGAAGAAAAAAACAGAAATAAAGATTTAATTCTAAATATAAAACTAAAGCATTGACACAGTATAGTTGGGATTTCGGGATGCTGATGCTGATGATCTTACGCTCAAAGGAATAATAAAATTATTTTAATTAATCTGTGAAATGAAACTCTGAATTATTATTATGAGGAACTTCCGAATGAATCGCGGCGTACCAAAGCAACTCCCACACTACCATCCAATTATAGCCACTCCACATTTCATTTCCCATTTCCACCGATTACCGAAAATCTCGGGTTAGTTTCCGTTCTCTCGACCCAGCTAATTACCTACCTACCTACTTGGAAACTGCTTGGAGCGGAACATGTGGGGATGGCATACAAAGTACCTACCTACATTCCAATTCCCGGTTCTACCTTGAAACAAGTTAACTAGCTTTCATGAGCCACGATTATGTGGTCACACCTGGAGGGCTGTCTGCTTTTACAACTTGACTTACTTTGGGTCAAAAGTTTCAAGGAAGCCATAACGCTACTGTTGGGTCTGACACTTAAACTTTAATAATTATGATTACCTACATCCCTTGATTTCACCTCCAAACTTTGAGGTACTATGTAGCAAACTAATTTGTATGGAAAAACTTTTGCAATTCTGATCTGTACAGACACTGTACTGAACTGGAGGGAGTGGAAAGGAGTTGAGTACGAAATCCAAAATTGAAAACTCGAATCGTCGACGTAGGTCAATGTCAGATCCAGTGGCTCCAGAATTTTCGAGAAAGTGTATCAAATTGCGTCGTACATGTCATAGCCTTAAAATTTGTTTTTGTTGTGCATATTTGTTGAGCTCGTGTGTGTTCCTCAAGAAGGTTGGAGGATGAAGGGCGTCAGTGAGGTGAACGGAGAAAGCGGAGATGGATTTTGCTTTCATTTCCTTGCCCAGCCAAAGGAACGGTGGAAAGGTGAAAGCTTTGGGACTTGGATTTGGATTCAGGGCAATCAATCATCGCTGGGTGGATGTACAAGAGACTATAGATCTTAATTCTCTGCAGTGAATCCCTATCGTTGGTTTTCAGCCAGACTTGCAAAAGCCTAAACGACGAGCACTCCCGTCATTTTGACACACATTCATTTTCCCCATAATATTCTTGCATTTTTTGTGTGAAAGAGCATGTGATAAAACGTGACCTTCAATTACTGGTTGTTGCTAATGGATTTTTTGCTCCATCATCATTTAATTTTGTCAAGAATTCGTCAGCATCCCTAATCCTAATTTGGGTGAAATCGCAATGGACTTATGATCGCTGACCGTCATTTGCCAGAACGTTTCCGGTCCAATCTCCTTAGACCCGTATACAAAAATAATCACCGTAAAATTCTGCACCAATTTCATCCAATGGCATTGAAATCTGGCGAAGTAACATCTTGACCTCCCTTTGACCTTCATGGGTCAAATTTTGTCTAATTGGGCCCACCTATGACTAATGCCAATACAATACAGTTTTTTACACTGACCATTGTTGTGTATGAGACCCAATGGATCGTGCCTGAAAAACTGAAGCAAATGACGGTCAGAAGTCACTGGTTACCCGAATTAATTAATTTGATGTTTTGCATTGCTCTTCATGTAAAGTGTAAAATGATGTTTTTTTTTATTGCGGTGTGTCGTACTAATAAAATATTTCGTCAGTGTCCTCTTCGTAGTACTGACTTTCGTCCCTATGACCGGGAATCGGCAGTCGTTAGCCTAATCACTGTTGTATGATAAATGTGGGCATTTGCTGGAGTGAGTATTGCTCTATGTAGACACATTACGAGGATGATGGCGATCAGATGTGCCGTGAGACGATCACCTGAGAATCCCAATCCAGTCGCCATCCAATCTTCTCGTCCAAATTCAATTTCCAAATCCGAAATGCTTCTCTGCACTCCGCCCTTTGTCTCACTCCCTATTCATTCCGTCTCACTAGTCAGGAGCCTATATATCTTCCTAAATGTAACGTCAATTTGGCTTCTGCTTCTATATTGCTGTAGTGACGTACGTGGGTAGGTACATGACACGGAAATATGTGGGTATTTTATTTTACGTCCTGCCCAGGACACATTGTCGAAGGCAGGCTGTCAAAGGACGGGGAAGGGATTTTACAAAATTCTCAAATATTCTCTATATGAAATAGCAAGCTACAAAAATGGCGGATTTGAACAGTGCTCTTTGAAAGAATTTTATAAACGTAGCTTCTTGTGCAGACAATGAACTTATGTATGTACTTTATGACTCAAAACGCTAGTGGTTCGCCTACTGCAAACTTGTAAGGATTCCTGAAAATCCTGAGGAAAGGTACCTGGGTTTGCTATATGGTAATCAAAATGGAAACTAAAGGAAAGAAAGTAAGGAGATTCTTAGAGGATGATATTACGACTGAGATGCAGGTAGAGATAATACACAACATCAATGCAGTGGTAGCAATCTGAAATTCTTGTGAAAGCCCCGCAGCTTTTTCTTTCAAAGTAATTTCTAGTACGAAGTAACAGTAACCGCATTCAAGCCCACCACGGTCCTTCCAAATAGTACATCATTCATATGGTAATGAGACAAATCCTTCAAAATAGTCTTTGAAAAACGCATTCACCAGTTTTAAATGAGCAGAAACATCCAATTCGAGAACATCCCAAAAAAAACAGAAAAAACGGTGGCAAATAGTTTAAATTTTTTACACCAGGTAAAATATGTTTGCTATTTGTGTTCTCAAAAAGGCAAAAACTTAAAACATACGCTTTGAAAAAGGGTCAAATATGGTATTTACAAGTTTTAAAAAGGAGCAACATCATGTCTGTAAGATGTATCAGTTTTCAAAGCTCACGTTTTTAATTCAGACAAATGCATAAAAACAATTCATTAATTATAGTATTTACAAAACTGAAACACCTCCAGCAGGTCTTTCTATTTCCGTAATAATTGACAGGCCCCGCGAACTAGGCTAATGGAGCAGGTAAAATAGGCGCAGCTATCTCATTTTTTTCTCCTATTTTTGGAATCCCTCCCTAAAAGGGACACAGAATGTCTGAGGAAGCCTCTAATCGATTTTTAAGTGAGATGGATTCCTCACAAGGAGAAAAATTCAAATAATTCAATACCGATGCTCCAGGCTGTAGGAAATCTGCCTTGGCATAATTACCTTTGCAAATAGGAGACCCGTATATAATTACCCGGGATATATGTATATATGCTCATAGCCTCCTAAAGCTACGCTAGAATCTACATACATAGAGAAGGCACTCACCGAGTTGATCCAGTTGTGTGTGAAGGGATGCCGAATGGCGACGGCAATGTTGAAATCTTCGGAGCTGTGATGAACCTGATGCTGTTGCCACAGGAAGTTGATCTCTGTAAATTAAAATCCAGAATCGAGTAGTTCCTTAATTTTTGTTAATTCAATCAATCAGGATTATGCCGTTAGGTAGTTCTACAACATCCACTCACAGTAGACTACTACTCATATAGCATCCACCATCTGTATAGCACCAATATTTTACTTTTGTCAGTTTAAATTACCGTGTGAGGCCCGATGGGCAAAGTAGTAGGCCAAGTCAACGCCGAGAAGGGCGACCCACCAGGTGAGTGTGTTATCCCAAGGCAAGTCGAAGAGTCGGTATCTGTTGTGAAGGGTGATGTAGAGGGACACCTCCAGGCCCATCGTCAGAATTCTGTCATCATAAAAGAGATTTAAAAACAATTAAAAACATCCATCGGCTATCTTTACAGATTATGTTACAAAAAAAGTTTCGTTAAGTAATCCAATTTTTGTAATCCAACATGGGAAAATGTTTATCCTTATTTTTACTTGACAGTTTCGGTGAGGATTCCATGAGACAATGAGTTGAGACTTTCTGCCAGACGTGGCATCTCTCCCTTCATGGCCAGGGCCACATACTCTGCACACACCAACCCCAGAAACAGCGGGAACACCTTAACAGAAACAAACAAAACAATAATAAAAATACAATACCAAACGCTTAAGTAGCATCTCTTATGGATCAAAATGAAGCACACCCAATGCGCAATGATTTAAAAAATTGCTTCCAATAATGATAGTAGTGCATAATATTATATGCATTGTCTTTCACCCACGGTCAAGGTCGAACATAAATCGCAATTATAAACGCATTTTTTTTTTACTTTTTAGTCTACAGAATACGCTGACAGAGAAGCGCATTTTGGCTGATTAATGAAGTTCAATCCCAATTAGCATCTCCTCCAGAAAACAAATTATGCAATGCAAACAAACAAGCTGCAGAAAATATAGACTGCAAAGGTAAGCTGCACGATTTTTTACTGTCAACCCTCTGTTCTTAAAGTTACATAGTTTTAATTATTCCATGCGCTTTGTTACATATGTACCTAGCCACACATTTTTTATGGATTTATTCCAGAGCTTCACGTTCGTTATACAAGCTGACAGCTGAAACAAAACAGATTTGACTTCTAAAATTGTTAGGGTAATCAGTAATTGAGCATGTTATTGCTGGACAAACATCGCAGATTACAATCCAGCGATTTTCACCTTCAGCTCTGTCATAGCATTGTTTATTATCCAGGATTAAAAATTAAAATAGCAATTCATAGCTACAAATAATGCTCTTTGCAGTTCTACACTGACGATGAGTTCGTCTTAAGCTTACCTACTAGTGAGAGACCTGATTTGGTCGATTGTGATTATGTGACTGAGCAATAAAAACAGAAGGATGGTCTAGGTTGCAAAAAAAAGCGTTGTTTGTTGCTTTAGCAAGTTTTTAAAACACGTCCCTTACATAAGACCCACTTTTTGTCAAGCTTTAACTTACATTGGAATATTATTTTTTTCCCATCGACCACTTAGACAACTGCTGATTGAGAATCTCTCCTGGAGTCGAATATATTATGGTTATGCAAGGAAGGCAGCATTACCTGCCCATTACATAACAATAAACTGGTAAGAAATAAAATCAAAGATTATCACATATGAGAAAAAGGATTATATTACACTGAACAGACTCAAGTCCAGCCAATGAAACCACTAGCAATAGTTAGTCAACCCATCCTTCTAACTCTAACACTCAACGCTTGCACCTTTGGATAAGGCAGTCAAGGCGAAGAGAGTGAGTTTACATAACGAAGAAGAAATTCCTGAAGTAAGATTTGAAAAGGCAAGCACACTGTAATGCATAATACAGCATCCCACAGGCACAGTTGATCTGTTGATGGCTGAAGACTAATATGAAGACACAAGTCCTAAACACGTGCTTATTTACCCTCCAAACGTTTTAAAATAAAACTTAAAAATTCAATTAACCTTACAACTTCCAACTTAATACAAGCAACTTACTCCCAGATGATCTTTTCCTTTTCACACTTGTCTGCCTATAAGCTTCTGGTAAGTATGCCTAATTAGGTATGCGAATCTCTAGCCACTAGTCAAGAATTAATTTAGCTAATTTTATCCCTGCATCCCAGCATTAATTTGTTTTTGAAATACTCATTTGACTGAGACAGTACATGAAAATTATCCAAATCCCAAGATACAAACAAATAGGTGTAACAATTATCACTAGATTAGTAGATTGTAATAGGTTGTAGCACAACTTGTTATGGATTACTGCTGCGTCTTTTTTAACATATGAATGTCTATAGTGATCAAATTAAGAGGGGCATAGGTTCCTATTGAAAATAATATTTCCTGAGTGAAACTATATAATATGATCCTTGAGATTTGACTTCCTTCTTTCCTCCTAACGACAATTTACGTAAGGGAGCTTCCAAAAATGATGTCATCGAATTTGAGGTCATACTAGTCAATTATAAAAAGGTCAAAAATGAATTTACACGTTTAGAAAAAGGTAAAACATTACTACTTGAAAAGTAATAATATTATAAAAATTTTCAAAAAATACAAACCGTAAAACATGAAAGTGTATATACTTTTTTCAAAAAAGACAAAACGCGATAATAACAATTCTAAATGGTTAACGGCATAACATTGACAAATCAATATTTAAACGTCCCCATGTCTACTTAGTTAATATTTGGAAGGCTCCTAAGTTCAGACATGCATAATTAATTACCTACAAAAGGCAAACACAACTTGAAACTTGACTCCCAAGTCACACAACTTGAAATGAGGCAATTTCACCAAATCCAAATAATGGAAGAAACGCAATTTTTTCAAGGAAAATTCCTTCTCGTATTTCCATCCATGCGTGCGACTGTGTGCAATGTGGAGGGGCCACAATTGCAAGGGACTGCCCATAAATGACGTCTGCAAAGGGGGGGGGGGAACGGCGAGAGAGTGGGCTTGAGCCTCAATCTAATCTAATGCATGCAATAAATATTGTAAACCAACTAGTTAGATGGGACGGGTAGGAAGGTGTAAAAATTTGGTGAAAAATGTAAACGTCATTTATGGACAGCCCCTAACGGCTTCTGAGTCTGAAGCATTCTGCATCTCCGGTTACATAAGACGTTAACGTAATAAAAACTCCTGTCTGAACAACTGAAAGATGCGTGCGGAGGACGGACGGCGTAAATGCCGGTTTTCTCCTTCCGTCTCAATTATCTCTCAAAACACATCTTCAACTTCCAACTCCAGTCCACACGGAATTCTCAAATTATCTAATACGCCAGTCATTACTACACGCTAAGTGTTTACAAGGGAATATGACCTGTGCTGTAGGAATCTCCAGCTCATGATCTTAGTCTAATTAGGAGCCTTTCAAATCCAATCCAATATAAAGTTCTTTCCCAAAAGCTAATGTGAAATTATCATGTTTTGCACTTTTAAAATGCATAATTAATACCATGTTTTTAATTTTGTAAACAATGTAAATAATCACTGACCACTGCCTCTAAATGACAATAATATATTTTATCCTTATAAGAAGCGTTAAAAAATTACTTATTTTAAAAATTCCAATAGGTAATCTGAATCTCCTTTTAGCGTCGATAATACTCCTAATAAATATTACCTAGATTAAATTATAAATCGACATACGGAGATATTTAGAATTTATATTTCCTAACCTCCGCAAAATAGAAAGATGCAGTCGTAATTTATGTGAGCTCCCTCATCAGCACATGTAACATTATGTAAGCACTTCTCCTAAAAGTAAAAATAACAGCATTACAGTTGACAGTAAATGATGGGCACTGAAATGTGTAGCATTTCTCGAATTCTTCCATTCCTTTCGTAGTACTAATAGTAAGTACAAAAACAATAATATTCATGAAGACATTAACCATTAACAAGAAACAATAAAAATTATGACCAACTGACAAACAACTAAAGTAATTCAAAATTAAAAGCAAAGTCACAAACAACCATCAGCTAATACAAAACTGAATGGGAATAGAGTTAAGTAAATGCTACTTGTACAAAAATAAAAAGCTGGTTTAGTTAACGTAATTAAGTAATTTTTACTAATTACACTTTTAATGACTGTCATTTTTAATTAAAATAAAATTAAAAAAGAAACCTCTGAGATGTAGTAAGGGACGTCCTGGACATTTTCGTAGGTTGTTTCATCCGGAGGCACCAAATAGAAGAACTTCCCCAAATCCTTTATCACTCCCGTCCCCCCTCTGCTCGAATTTAAAAAACTATTCATTTCCACCAAAACTTTTAACAACACCAACACTAGCTTTCAACTTTCAAAAATTGACAGTCGTCACAAACCACATTAGAAGTCAAAACTGAAATTATCCATCCAATAAAAATATATACGTAACTCAACTTTATAACAATGCTGAATGTTTGATCAAGTTAAACGAAAACGTGCAACAATTAATTTACGACGGAGATGGAATTTTTAGCACAAGTTTTACAGAATCATTGAGACATCCGGCGTGGTTGGTTTGCCTTTGGAGAATGCTGATCTTTGTTGTTGACAGCTGACTTGGAGCTTTTGTTCCTCTGCTGGTTTAATTCCCTAATGAAGATGTTGGATGTGTAGATCTGGAGATGTAACTAACAATTTGTGTATACTCACTAGTCAGTCTCACTACGCAGTTACGCACGGAGTAGAGACCTCGTCGTCGTCAGTAGTCGGGGGACCAGAGAATTTTAGCAGCCCAAACCTCTCATTTATTTAACGTCTTACGCAGTCACTTCACGTCCAGCAGAACAGAACCATACAGTCAGACAGAGTTGCGGCCCACCGAGCACCTGGACTGGAATCTAAAATCCCATCAAATTATTCACATCAGCAGGCCAATGGGAAGATGATGGTCACAGACCCATAAACTGATCAGTGACTGTCAATGTTGAATGTATTAATTATAAATTATTGTATTCAGTATTAGTCATACCTTGGAATGCAGTCGATGACAAGTTCAAAGTTGATGACAGACAGCACAGATGACAGGCAACAGATGACTGCAACAGAACTGTACAGTTCTCTGGAATATTTCCATTTATTTTATTTCCCCCGGTGACCCTCAACCTGGACCTGGACAAGACAGAGAGAGACTCCACAGGGAAGGCAGACTGAAACTGAAATCCACATACGACATTCCTAGTCGAGATTGAATAAACAGACAATTTTGCTGAATCGATCGACATTTTTCGAGACAAAACTATTCTCTAATAAATTACATATGTATTATCTTATCATTAGTATTATTTCCAGAGTCATCATTCAGTATGCCAGACGTCTAACAAGTATGTATGTACAATATATTTACCTAACAACTACCGAAATTAGCTTCGATTGCTGCCTGCAGTTGGCAGTCAATTCAGGAGGAAGTTTATGGGTATAAAGATATCGGCCAAAGTAATCGGCTAATGTTATCGGCCAAACCATGAAATTATCGGCCAAAGTCATCG
>JAQFZC010006848.1:0-11971 GCA_034695205.1 Dicyrtoma fusca
CAAATGCATCTTTGACATAAGTGTCCCTGCTCGAGTAGTTCAGGATAGTAGGAACAATAAAAGGCACCGTTACATATAGAAGATAATATTTTAGGTCGTAAACAAACTGGTAAAGCAACAGAAAACATGTGATTAAAAATTATTAAATTGTCGTTATACCGGGTTCAATAATGAAAATTTCCCAAGTACGTTGCTCATTTTTCCTATTCTGTGCTGATCGGATGACAGTGAAACTGTAAATGGCCTCAAATGGAAAAGGTCGCATTTAGGCATTTATGATAGTTTGCCAATTTTCCTTTTCGTGCTGAAAAATATCTAGTGCAAGTTTTTTAATGCTTAAGATGATAATATTGATATTTTAATAAATTACAGCACAGTATTAGTAATACGTAAGTACCTACGTATGTATTTGTAAGTCGAAAAATGCTAAAAGTTTGAATATGAGTTGAAATGAAAGTAGCAAAGCAAAGTAATAAATCATATAAGAAGATTTCTGTAAGATTAAAAAATGATGACTAAAGTCACAGAAGCAGCAAGATTAATGGTGCATCTGAAGGTGTCTACCCAAAAGGTTGGAAGTGAGCAGTTGACTCCTGTCGAATTTACTGTTGTGATAAGTTTTCTTTAGTGATGAATTTACTGAAGTGGTCAATTTACTAGTGACCAGTTTATTGGAGTGACCAATCGCCTGGTGACCAGATCAGTTTACAGGTGACGAATTTGCAAGCGACCAATTTGCGTTGTGCCATTTTAACAAAGTCTAGTTGTGTATAATAGTACAACATTAAAGCAAAATTAAAAGTAAATGTGCATTGTGTTGTGACCAGAATAATCACTCAGACGCTACTGAATTCCATTAACTATACCATCAAATACAAAAATCAGAAGCAGAATGTAAACTGCTCCAGTGCTCTAGTGAAGCACCAAGATAAATTAAAACTTTCATGACCATGATAAACTTATGACAGATAACAAGACAATCACGTCCACCAATGTAATGTAGATGTGACTTCAGAGAAAAACCAGTACATGTTTAGGCCCCTGTGTTAAAAAATAAGCATTGTGCCG
This sequence comes from Dicyrtoma fusca, assembly GCA_034695205.1. NCBI lineage: Eukaryota > Metazoa > Arthropoda > Collembola > Symphypleona > Dicyrtomidae > Dicyrtoma > Dicyrtoma fusca. The sequence goes on from JAQFZC010006848.1 coordinate 1,069, forward strand.
GGCATAACTAATGACCACTGCAGAGACACACCTATAGAGGGATGCGGCTATACAGCGACTTTACTGTATAATGACCCTAAGTTACAGTGGACACTAAACATAATAATGTAATCTTGTTATCTCCCCACCCTCCCCACTCATGTTTTGGTTCCTAAGACATAACATTACATAATCTTTCACGAAAAAACAAACGTCATTAAAAAAATGTTGAGCCATTTCCTCGTTAGAAACACGCCTGCCTTAGAAGCATTGAAATTGGAACAAAAAAGTACCACTTGAAGAAAAAATTTCAAATTTCAGGTCTATAAGTAAATCTAGCATCTCTCTGTGGCTATATAGGGTTCATTCAATATTATTCAGCTGACACACGTGTTAACGGGAATTAATAATGTTTTGATACTCTGTAACTTAAAATTTTGTGCAATCTTTATCTTTTATCTAAAGAATTAGGTAATCATTTTAGCGATAAACAATTCCATAAACACACTTCTATAGTTTCTAGATAGGTACTACCATTCTTCACGACAGAACTGCTTGGGAGTTGGGAGGTGAGCTTGCACGTGGTGTAGTACTTCTCAAACTTTATTAACTACATAAATTCTAGGTTAAACATTGGCTAATTTATAAAGATATTTTTCAATTTTTCTGTAAATCCGATATTCTGCTTTTGCTTACTACATCGCGTTGTATATGCACCGTAGGCTTCTTGATAATTTCTCCCTAAATTATTAGCCAAGTATGATTATTAATATAGTTAGATTAGCCGTAAGTGGTTTAAATTCTAATTGGTGTAATCTATTGTAAAATAATGTGCATTATTTCCGAGATCAGTTAAACAAGCTTTGTGCTATTCTTGTGTATATGCTAAGTAAGTGGACTGAATAAAACCCAAGAATAATAATAGTAATATTCATGTACCTACCTAATTATACCAACTCACGTGTCTTCCTATTGATATTTCAGACTGTACATTTTGAGGAAAGTGTCATTGCTGTTGTCTATCCGTGAGAAGAGAATGTGTACAAATAAAATTCTATCCAGATGTTATATAAGTAGGTAAGTGATACTTACCAATGACGTGACCACCAGTTGTCGGCAAAGGGATATTATGGAGTTGAACAGGCCTGTAGGTTGAAGAAGTTTGTCCACTTTTGGTTGTGGTTCGTCGGGTTGTTTCACTTCTCGTAGATGTGGTAGCCCTCTGTCTTTCAATACGTTCTTCCTTCGTAAAACTTTGAGTTTCAGCCTGAAACCACAAACCTCAAATTGAATTTGCGTATTCATTGACTAAAATTATTGAAGGTAAACTAAATAATCGTGAACACAATCAGCCTCCGCACAATCCCGTCACTTCCCGCCAATGTCGGGGGACTTTGTATACAAAAAATAAAAAACGTTCTCGTTTCAACCTTTCCTGGATACCAAGGTGGCCAGTCGTACCGGAAACCTTTGAGGTGACCATTGCTTGGCCAAGGAAACACGGGTCCTACTATATCTGCTGGAATGAATTGAATACACCGAATGTAGAGTTTCATTGTGCGTGTGGATATGATGATGATTATCCGGATGGTCAAGAACAACTAGTGTACTAGTGTAGAGCGGCTAACTGCTCACCTTGTAGCAGCTATAAAATCAATTGTGTTGTGTAGATTGTGGATATGGAATCCAATGTTGTGCAAGTTTATCACTCACAAATTGAATGTCTCCTTGATTCCTTCGTTAAGATTACGTATCTATTCTCTGCCCTGGGTGCTCTGTGTGAACTCAGGGCTCCCTCAGTGCTGTGCGTAGACGTGACAATTGACATTATTTAATTCCAACACTGATACTCCAACTATTTTAATCCCTACCATTGATCTTCATTTAATCGTTATCAAGTCATACATCAATAATACACATGTGAAGTCATTCTCGTGACACGATATCGTCAGCATTGCCAATTATTTTAAATCCTCATAAGTGTTTACTCTTTCCAAAAACACATTCAGTAACGTCAGGGTCAGGGTGTCACATTTGTTCCTGCTTCACAAGTACCTTTGAAATCGTTGTAAGAATTTAACACTTACATAACTTAACGAACGTGTAAGGAACGCTTAACCTCTGGTCCTTCTCAAAGCACTTCAAATAAGTACGATTTTATTGTTTCAGTTGTAATGAGTTTCGATGTTCGCAAACCCTGTACTTGTACTTTCCATAATTACTTGGGCACATTTCCGTTTTTTTACTTTTTTATTATTATATGTACACGTTTCTATGGATTCTTCCGGCCCCACTTCCATTTTTTTCGTCAGCGGTAATTTACCGGATTTTTGGGCTCTGCGTCCTATTTTGCAATCGTAAAAACGTCCTAATATTAGACTGTAATTGCCCTACTGTTATTGCTTTCTTAGGAGGTTATACCTGGAACAGTCTATAAAACACATGTTCCCAGATCAGCAAACACTTGTAGTACTCGGATATTGTATATATTATTTTTTGCTACTAACACAACACCATACAGTCAAAGGACCGTCTTCTCACTCTATGTATGCGTATTGAGGATTTTAAGAGCGCTGGAAATGTCACACAACACCACACGGTCGACTTCCGAAATACGCTAACAGTTTACGTTTGCATTGCCACACGCAACACGTGTAAACCAACAAAGTATAGGAGCGACTCATCTATTTACTGTGAACGCTGACAGAGCGACAGGAACAATAAATCAAACACTAAAACAAACATCTTGACTCTTGACATTCATTCAAGGCAATTCGTGTATTCACTGTGACTGGAAATTGTTAGTGCTGATCCTGAATGGAAATGGTAACACTAACCAAGTGTGAAGACCGCAAGTGGTTACATTTTTGCCTACTTTTATCTGAGCAACGCGTACGCACGAATCGCAAAGGTCAAGTCTTGATTGTTCAGATCAACCTAAGTACATTGACTATTATATGCACAATCGCTATCAAATACCGTACACCCGCCCACTACTCACATGAAGGATAGGCAAGCAACAAAGCACCCTGTTGCAAACTCACCCAAAAAATCACTGACTCGACGTACTACACCAGCGAGCACAATACACAATCCAGATCTGTAAGCAAATCAATGCAACAGGGATGAGCACAGCAAATGACGATCAAATCAGAAAGCCTAATCCAACATTTAACAGTTCTCAATGTACAGAAAGAACCACTATTCCGGCTTCGCAAGACGAAGGAATTTACTCTGAAACTAAACCGCCGTATGTAGACTGCTGGTGCACTCAGCCCAGCACATGGAATCACAACTTAATACCCAAAATATTAGTTGTCAAATAGAAACTTGTACTTTACTACCAATCTGAGTAAAATAACAAGTTTAGGTATAGAATGTCACGAATTTGTTAAAAGGAATCACGCGTTGGTGGGAAGTGTATCAGAGTTCTCGGCAGTTTTCGAATGTGTGCATATATACATAGGATGCATGAAATGCATATGTACACAACACATGAGTGGAATCTCATTAAAATCAAATAATGAGAAGTAGGTGAAACGCATGAACCAATTCCACAGGGCTCTTATTTGATGTTTGCCTTTCAACAAACACATTTAGACGAAGAAAATGGAAGGAAGCTCTGTCGGTGCAGTGCGTGTGTGTGTGTAAGTTTAGGGCCCCAGTGAAATAGGATACAAAAAAAGAGCTGAATCACTTCAAGAAAACCTTAGGAAGCGTCTAGCCTAAATTTATTCAATTCCACGTGTCTTTTTGCAGCTTCAAGCCGCTTGTACTCTGAGTCATAAAAGCAATCTGTTTTATTGTTACTGGTGCTATAAACATAATCTGTCTTAACATGGTAACTGCAAGGATTTTATATCATACATGTTCATTCCTCTCGTATTCAAAAGAACGAAACTTGAGGGGATGCAGGATGATACGTCTGGCCTGGTCAACACAACACAACACACATATAACCCTGAAAAAATTTATATTACATTTAACTCTCTGCGTCTGTCTCCCCTGCCTGATCCCTATCAAAGAATCCAAATTCTAAGCACGATTTCAAACTGGGGTGGGAAACTCCGTAATTTTAGTTCATACATTAGAAAAATTACTGAGGATACGATGAGAAGAAGCAGTCGACGCGACTGACTGACAGGGTTCAATCCCAACGAGTAACTCTGCGGAAATCTGAAATGTGTTTAAGGTAAATTACGTAAATGGAAATGAGGCATAATAAATAACTTGTAGGATAAAATATTTAGAGCTTAACTCATAAATAATTTCCCATTAACAAATTGCCTATATAGTTTTTGGGATTAGAGAGAAGGTTCACGTTCAAACCGAAATAGGATTGTCGGTACCTAACACTCAGACTCAAAGCTGAGCTACCTTGATTTAGTTCGTTAAGTTTTATTCTCTACGACCAAGAATCAAGACCTATAGTAAATATTTATGGATTGGAGAGACGTAATAATGAATACGATTTTTTTTTAAATCTGCAGAAACATAGGTAGGTAGGTACTTTGGATCACTCCCTTGCAGTCTGGCGCTTAAATTGGGCGTGTTTCCAAATTCCTTCGCATTTATTATCAAGCTTTATGAATTATTATAAACGGATAAAGATTAATACTGCAGGACTTTAGCTTAATACAGAAAGGTACCGAAGAGTAGTGCATGTGGAACTATACTGGAGCTTATAAGCTTGTTGTGTGAAATATATGTGTGTACATGCAGCAGGACAGTTGGCATTTATCTTGTGAAGTCATGCATCATTCAAGTCAAGTCAGCGCTGTAATAAATAATAAAATGTATTTTTCACCATCACTCGATAGGAAAAATGTACACGGGAAAAAATTTCGTCCTGCAATGCGAATCTACTAAAAAAAATGAAGAGGGAAGGTAGGCAATGGCGACAAGTAAACAGTACAATACTCTAATGAAATATACAGCGGTAAAAGTATATCATCATCTTGTCGGATTACCAGAGTAGCAGTGTAATCTACAAGAAAGTACACTTTATTTTCCAAGTATCAGATTCTATTACATACATTGGCTTGTGTACAAGACAACTGTAGTTTTTATACTGAACTTACTCTTGTTCAAAATCACGCCACAAGATTTGATAAATTTTGTTTTACTTTACGCACAATTTAAATTGCCAACCCTTCACAACTCATGATAGACCGAAAGAAATAACAAAGTGTAATCGTGGCTATGAGTCTAAGGAAAATAACATTAATTTTAAGCTATCGTGTCAGGGCCGGGACCTGCACCATCAATAGTACAACATAGGTACATTCTTTTAGACACGGTAAAGTCAAAATACGTTTACCAAGATAATAATAAGTAGTAGAATAGTAACGCAGTCAGAACAAGCAACAAATTTATCTAAAACTTGGCAGAGACACGCCAGTCAAGACAATCAAAGAATAGTAGTAGTCAAGTGGAGTTGATGGTTTATTATAAAACCCGCGTGATCTATGAATCTTTTATGATTTCATTTCAACCGACTTACTTCCCTTCCCGTCCAAAGGAACTTTCTTAATCATTAAGTTTTAATCCACACGCTTTGTAGACTTGCTAGATCCCTTTAGCAAACAAACTGTATACACGTACCTTAGATTAGATAAAGCAAAGGCAACTACACAGAGAAAGTATAATACCTAAAGCAATTAACAACGCAAACAAGAGCTGGCAACCGTTAGACTACATTAAACTACTGTTGATAACGACACGCCATGATGGAATTTTCAGGGCGCAATTATATCATTATCTCAATTTTTATAGTTTAGTTTTCAGTTTAATTTGCACCGTGGGAGGAGGGGAATTTACAGAGTGTAGCCCTTATTAACACCCTACCCATTTGGAAGGAAAACTATGAGATTTAAGGCTTTTCTATTCTTCCTACAGTAATTTAATTTTGCGTTCACATTCACATCTATGTATGTACATTGTCTTCCCTCCCTTTGCAGACTGTAATAAAAAGGGAAGAACAGTGATCTATTCTCTTCTACCTCCTGACACCTAATTGTCAGCACCTTGTCAACTGAAGCAACTGACAGGCATGGCGTAAGAGAGCTTGAAGCAAATCGCTCTCTCACACCAGGAGTTTTCTGGATGACAAAAAATTTGAAGGGCAATTAAGAGCATTTAGTCAAATTGTCAGTAAAACGATTTCATGCGGGCACTTACAAAACAAATACCATCCTATAGACGTAGGTAATTGGAGGGGTAGCATTACCGAGTGTAAGCTAATCTGTCCTCACGACGGCTGATAGGTTTTAGTCACCTGCTTGCGTTGTTCGGCTCATTTGATACCAAACCGCGTATGTCATTTCCAATCTCAATTTTACCCCCGTATGTCTAGCCCTACTGCAAAAAGATTGATAAAGTTTCTTTCGACCCCACACTGAGCTCTTGCTGATGAAAAAATTCTGGAACCTTAAGAGGCCTACATCGGAATTATCCGCTCAGACCACGAAATTAGCTAAGTGCCTTAATTAAATTGAATTATATACAATTATTATTTAATTCCGCTCCGCAAACTCCCTACGGATAAAGGATTTAAAAACTATAGATATGTACATGAGAAAGTGTAACTGCTAAGCTATCCAGTATAAAAGCATACAACATAGTAGAAAGGCACACTAAATATTTCGGTACAACATTAAGCTCGATCGGCATGGAATACCATAGACTGATCCAGTTCCATTGAAGTTTTTATTTCATTAGCTTCACCGCAGAAAGACGTTCGTGGCGACAATCAAAGCCAGATGTAAGAATCTACATTCTTTCCTAAGTATTCAAGATGTGACTAGTTAGAATAAACCCAGACTTTAACTTACAAGTTACTTTATTGTCCCGCAATTTAAAATTTTCTCTACATCACGTAACATCGTTTCAGCGTGTAAACATGTCGACATTCGTTTGCACCATGCTTCCCTGCCCACCAACAGAGATAAATGAATGCTCAGTTTCCTTCATTTATCACAGCTATGCATGGTTCACACAGATTTCCATTTACTATTTGTAATTTAATTAGTCGCCGCTTAAAATGCTTTCCTAAAGATATCCAACCCTCTACAACTACAAGATAATTGTAAAGCGATCCCTAATTAGGGTATGACTAATGACTCACATGTACTATTGCATGTTCAAAACTTGTCACCGGCACAACCCCAATTCTATGCATCTATGAAAGAAGCCTTTCCGCTGTATTAAAGGAAAGATTAGAGATACCTGTATGTTGTATCACCACTACATGTTACTCAATTTGTTTTTTCCTTTTGGAATTTATCAAACAGGTTTGCATAAACTGAAACAAACTACTTTGTAGATACAACCAAGTAAATAATCTTAATGTAAAATAAATACAAAATTAAATCAATTTACCTTTAAAGACACACGGAATATGACACGATTATCCTAGCTAATTTACTTACTGATCACGCACTTTGACTAATACAAGAAGGAGCACAGAAAACCGAAGAAAGAAACAAACTATTTTCTATTTAGCTACATCACGCTTAAAAGTCCAAAACATGGCAAGGGAACAGAATAGTACAGAATTCTACAAATAGGGATAGTCAGGCAAGTACGGGGAGAAAAAGAAATACAGTTGATATTTGATAATGAAATTAATTTAATACTTACACAGTTTTACTTTTTCGTAGAATCAATGTCAGAATTTGAGTACTATCACAAAAATATGAAGAAAGTGAAAGAGATGATTACTATAGGCACCGAAATCTGTCCGGAGAGACGGTAGAATACCGAATCCAAAAACACGAGAAAGAGTACTGAATAATCTTTTCGAATCAAGGGTTCACCTCAGTTATGGTTGTCCTCATCTCAGGAGGCCAAAAATAAAAGAGCTCCCAGCGAAAATTCTCAAGAACACACTTGCAGTTTTAAAACCAGCTCTATGATTATTCCCGTAATTTCTGTATTTTTTTTTTACTTTCGATTGTAACATGAACGGAATCTATAGGGAGGGTTAGCTAGTCACAGGGACATGATCAGTACAGTCACTGTCGCCCGGAGTTTCATCATCAAGATCGGGGATTGTAGTTCCTACATACAATAAAAGTTATGGATACAGCGTCAGAATAGCTTCCGACTAGTCATGCCGGACTCATGTGACACACGAAAAAATCTTAAAGTATGCCATGTGACGGTAAAAATAATGCTCTCAAAGTAAAATTAAATTAATTTAAACGTTTGTTGATTTTTACAGTATAACTAAATCTGCTTCAAGTAGGAAATTCTGGAAAGGTTGCAACAACCACTACAGACTGCAAAATGGTCTCCAAAACAATCCAAGCGACACAGCACAATAATAAACACCCTGATTTTACTATCCATATAGTACCACTTTAGCAATCAAATCAAGAAGCAAGGGTTTTTCTAAAAGCTTTTACCCATCATTAGTACCCATCAAATGTATCTTCAATATTCCCCAAGTTCATAGAAAGATAGCGTAAAGTAAAGGAATTGAGTTGCGTATAACAAATAGGAATGTTTATTCGCGTGTACATGTGACTGATAAACATAATAATTGGTGATCAATCCATTTATACTTTTTACCAATCATAAAATCCAATAGACTATGAAGAATGGAGAAAAAGTTGCTGTAGATTTTGGAAGCTACTTATCTATGATGTAGGTAGGCTCCGTGAGTTCACGAATGTACAGATATGACTTAGGTTCCGCAGTAGCAAATAACAGAGGAAGGTTAAATAGCTCTATGCACACTTCATTTCAAATTATGACAACGTTCAAAAGCATTTAAGCTATTAAAAAACATGTGGTGACTTCAAACTACAGATGCAGGGAAGAAGAAAACGGTGTGCTAAGACTTGCGACTAAGACTAGAATAGTATAATTGCACCCATGACAGATTTTTATGAGCTGAAAGTATTTAAATTAAACAATAAAAATAAAAGTATCATCAGCAAAATGTGAAAAAATCTTACAGTGCATATCTGTGTTTATTTTTGGATAAACTTAGTCGACTGCACTCCAAAGTGTAAAACATTGGGAGGCACAGAACATTCATTATGCTCAATTTTTTGTTGTTCAGAATTATTTGTGCGACAGCATATGCGAAGAAGACGGTTGCAAGATAAGGTCCCAAGATTTAGCTACGTTTTACTAATCCAAGCAGCGATGCAGAACTTATTACAAATATTAGGATTAAAAACAAATAACTAGAAGTAGACTGGCTTAGTTTAAGTTGCACGGGAACGAGCACTCAAAGAAATCATAGGGTCAAAAAAGATCAAAGAATAAAAACCCAAACAAAATAGATTTTGGGAAGCAATATTGACAGTAAAAAAACATAGGTACCCCTACAATGCAATGCATCTATAGGTGCTATCTATAATTGACTCAAACGGAACTCCGAGATTGAGAGATAAATGTGCGGGTTCATCCGGGTCTCCGGATGTGTCAGATTGTTGTGTAATTTATGTCGGCAATGCTAAAAACAGCGTGGTGCGTCGAAGCTCGTTTCTATTCGCAGCAATCTACATACCTACCACGTATGTTTTCATTTAATTGGAGTGGATTCATCACTTCGCCCCGTACTATTACCAGCATATTAGGGGCACCGTGCATTCATACATATAAACACAAGTACCTATTACCTATAGGTACATAGGTGGGCCCATAGTAAACTCTTCCTATATAATCACTACATTCATAACTGTACCATCATATCAGTACCCGCAAGTTTATCCATGAAATGACTTTTGTGAATCTTAACTTTGTCGCTCTGTAAGCCCCCTTCAGTATTGTAACTAAAAAGCATACGCTTCCCCATCCTAGACGTTGAAACGCAATGTATGTATGTAGGTATGTACATAGAAGTTCAAGTCATGTTATTCGGTTGTTGAATCACTGAAGCGACTAACACTTATGCACAGAAAGATGGGCGTCACTTCCGAGAGGTTAATCCAAAGATTTAAAGCAAGGAAAATATTATTTTGTTGTGCACTATAGATTATACACTGGCTCTCTCACAAAAGCTTCTTCGTTTATTTTATCGCTCGACTTTTAATCTGAGTGTGATTGCTGTGACAAAGCTCCAAAGATTGTCAGCATGATGATGAGGCCTACAGAGTATCATATGTAATACACCTAGTCTTATTGTGATCTCATTTCTTGAATACAAAATTGCATCTAATTCCTATATGTTTGCGATTGGAATGAATGGTGTGGAGGGTTCCAAAGATCAGAGCGTAAATACAATCTCCGCCTGGAACGGATTCACAATAAAAGACAAACGATCAAGACGAGAAAACTGCAAACTCTTAACGACTCTTGGAACATTTGAAGGAATTTGAAAATTTTTAAAAGAGGACTTAGATCTTGCCGAGACCCCAGAACGTACTTCCTTCGCTACCACCCCGGTGCTCCATCACATCGGCTTTACAAAGTTAACCCGAAAAGAAACGAAACGTGAGTAGGGCAACCATTACGTCGTAACCTGTTTCGCGTCACCTTCTTTCAACTAGAGTGAAGGATTCAAGAGTGCATGACAGCAAGTTTACGATCCCCGGGTACGTACTATACGCGAGCCTACACCGATTACTGATATTTAGGGAAACTTAAGTGGTAGGACATACATAGCAGAACAACAAAAAATAATGTAAAACACCCAGACAGAGGCAATATCCAGACTTTTAGTCATACGAGTTTGAACGTAGTATGAGAGTGTTCAACAAAAAAAAAGTAAAATAAGTTATAATAATGAAAGCGACAAGGGAGTACATACGCATATTTTTTACCGCTTTAGCGACTGTAAAAACAGCAACTTAAGATTGATGGCTCAGAGGAAAGCAATTCGAGACTCCCACTACCAACATACGTCCTGATAAAATTCACTCGTAATAATAATTGTGAAGATATCAGTGGGAGATCTACGCGAAAATCT
>JAQFZC010006849.1:0-11971 GCA_034695205.1 Dicyrtoma fusca
ACATTTCAAAACAGTCAAAACTAGTAAATAACACATTTCAAAACAGTCAAAACTAGTAAATGACACTTTTTCAAAACCGTCAAATCTAGTAAATAAAACTTTTTCAAAACCGTCAAATCTAGTGAATGAAACTTTTTCAAAATCGGTCAAAACTAGTAAATGACACTTTTTCAAAACGGTCAAAACTAGTAAATAACACTTTTTCAAAAATGAAAAATATTATTATGTGGACTTAGGACATAATGCAATTAAGCATAGACCGGACTTGGGACAAATTGCATTTACACGGACGGTACATTGCATGCCATGCACAATGCAATCTAGTTGTCTCTGCTCGTTTTTCATTGCAATATCAGTGTCAGTGGTATAGTATGTATAATGTCCAGTAGCTTGTAAGACAATAATGCTTGAATTCATGAAGTATTTGTAAAGTTTTTGACATAGTTTACAGAAATTAGATATCGCCCCTATCGATTGAAATCTCTGGTTTTGGTTTTACTTTCACCACAGCATGCAGCACAGCTGTAGTTCGTACGTAGGTAGGTAAGTTATGTAATTAGGAAGATACTGTGTCTGTGCATAGGAAGTCTTATCGAAAACAAGATTAAATCAAACGAAAGGCTATTCACAAGGCCAGTTTTAGAGTTACTAGGGCAAATAGAAGCCAAGGGAAAGTAAAAGTATGTATGTACAATAATATTACCCATGCACTCAGAGACAGAACAGATTATCGCTGTCAAAAGGCTTTGACACTGAGCTGCTGCACTTCTACTGAAAACAAAGGCAAACTTTTTGTTCTTGTATAGTCAGTCGGCCTACTGGCCTGTTTTTATAGCTGCCAACTTTGGCGCTGGACCACACAGGCTCAGCATAGCATTATTGCCCGATGCATTGTGGATGTACAGAAGCATTGCATTGTGACCCAAGTCCAGCGTCCCATTAATGCCCGTCATTTTGACGTAAGTCCCAACAATCAACTGTTTACCTAACTTTACAAAAAAGTGCAAAAATACCAACTGCAACTGCAACATCTTTTCTAAAATTTGTAAAATTGCTCTTGGTTTTTTTATAAAAAAGTGAAACTGCTGTGTACACTTCTTTTAAAACAGTAAAACTGCCGTTCAGACTGTTTTAAAACAAAAAACTAGTGTTTGCACTTTTTCGAAAGTAGTAAAGCTGGTAATTTGCACTTTTCAAAAACAATAAAACTGGTATTTGCACTTTTCAAAAACAATAAAACTGGTATTTGCACTTTTCAAAAACAATAAAACCGGTATTTACACTTTTTCAAAAACAATAAAACTGGTATTTACACTTTTACAAAAATAGCAAAACTGGTAATTCGCTCTTTTTCAAAAGTAGTAAAACTAATACTTACAGTATTATAAAATAGCAAAACTTAAGATTGTATGTACAGTTTGTAAACAATGTTTAAAGTGATAATTTTCCACTTTTTATAAACGGATTTCAAAACTATATTGCTAATATTGGGACTGAGGTCAAAATAAGATTAAGGAGGCGCTGTACTATCGTCACAGTGCTTTTAAGCGGGAACTGAACTTACGCCACATTGCTCCTTCACCCACGATATCCCAGTAAAACGCAACGTTTAATTACAGAAATGAAGGCTTCATACAGATTTAGTTTGGAATTAACTGACTCTCACTTGGGATAAAATGCATAGAGATATCTACAAGATTACTCGCTCGTTTCCTATCCAATCCTTATGTCTCTTTTCATAACTGATTTATTACGGGCACCATATGAGTGTGTGAGCATGAAGAAGAAATCTAATTTAATTTGACAGCTTCAATTAAAGCCCTCTAAGCACGTACAAAAGATATAATTTGTCGCCTTCTTCCCCATCCATGCACTCACGGTCACGATCAGGATCAGAATCAGTCAAATGGGTTTCTATTTATCATGCCAATTACTCCAAAATTCCAAGTCAATTAATTATAAAGAGTTAACTGCCTAGCTTGCACTAAATATACGCCCTCATTTATGCGCACAAACATTCCGCTCGATCCTTTTCTGCAATCGCACTACACTGGGCATTATTATGTAATCTCACTGCACTTGGACTGCTTGACTGGGAAACAAGCACTTTGATCATTCCAAGCCAACCATTCAATATACACTAATTGACTAATCTGATTTATCATTGAGTGTGATCTATTCACATTCATTTAATTTTGCTATCACAGATCACACGTTTAAGTTTTACCCACAGATGATGATGGGAGACAGCATTCAGATTTCGAATAACATTGCCAAAGATTGTAGAACAAGTTACAGCTATGTACATAGAAGCTTTACGTCCTTACAACCAGATTCTCTGTAATGTGGCCACATTTTTTTCCTGACAGCAATAATATTTTCTTTAGCTGTCACCAAATTACTGTCAATTGATGTGCTTACACAAACTCTCTTTCATGTTGGTCAATTTTAAAGAAGGACGTGTCAAGAGCACAAGAAAAATACAAGTACTAACCATGTAACCAACTAATGACAGGACATGTAATTTATATGTGTCGGTGAACTTGAAGAGAAAAAAGTATCTACGTCGCAATGCACCGATTATTTTTAATTTGGCACACACAACAAAAAATAACAAAAAATCTGCCTTCAACTTCTGTGGAGTAAAGCTGGGTGGCTGCGGCGAAGAAATTTTTTCTAATGGTTAGGTGCTTAATATTGTGGAAAGTCGCGCAGTAGATAAGTAATTAAATGCAGTCATTTTTTTTACCGTTCCAGCTCACGTCAGAATTTCTCCTTTACAGCTTCTATATTCAAATAGGACAGTTTATTTTTATTTTAAATAACAAATAAAAGGTTTATGGACAAAAAAGGAAAAGGAAGTTTGACTACTTCAATGGAGTATAGATACATATGTACTCCGCTATAATTTGGGACCTTCTTCCTACTTTGGGACCGTCCAAATATGACGTCATACTAGCTGGCTTTAAAAAGCTTTAAAATAAAGTCAAATATATGATAATAACGTTTCAAAAAGGGGGGCAAAAACATATAATGCGCATTTTTAAAAAAAAAGCAAAAAGCAAAACCTAAAGATCACGTTTCAAACAAGTTTAAAATGTGGCATTTGGTTTAAAAAATAAGAGTCTGGAGAAAGTCAAACATGTTAGTAACGTTTCAAAAAGTACGAAAACATAAAATTTTCCGTTTCAAAAAATGCATAAACATAAAAGTTGCTGTTTAAAAAGTGTGAAAAGAACACAATTTGCCATTTCAAAAGTACGAAAACAATATTTTCCGTTTCAAAAAATGCATAAACATAAAAGTTGCTGTTTCAAAAAATGTGAAAACACAATTTGCCATTTCAAAAGTACACAAACATATTTGCCATTTCAAAACGTACAAAAACAAAATTTGCCATTTCAAAAGTACACAAACATAAAATTTTCCCTTTCAAAAAATGCATAAACATAAGATTTGCCGTTTCAAAAAATGCATAAACATAAGATTTGCCGTTTCAAAAAGTACAAAAACATACAATTTGCCGTTTCAAAGAGTACTAAAACATAAAAATATGGCTTTTCAAAAGCACAAAGATATAAAATTACATACAGATTCAAAAAGTACAACAACATAAAACTTGGCGTTTCAAAAAAATGGAAAATAGGAAATTTAAGCCTTTCTGTTTACAAAAAAGTAATTTCCATATAAAATATAATCATATTTAAAAGGCCCCTTTAGTTGTGTGTGTATACCTACGCATCCAGCTCCATAGCCCCGGCACGTACCTACCCAATAAACTACTGGCTAAGTGAGCAAGAATAAAATTTCAGCTGGAGCGGAAGCCAGCCAACTGTGGCAACGATAAGCGGAGACGTAAACCACAGTTTGTGGTGGGTATACGTAAGCCTGTTGGAAGCCCACACACACACAAACAGACAGATACACGAGATTTGGCGGAAATGATGGTGAAATAGTAGTATTGGTAGCAATCAAAATCATACGCTTGGCTTGTTTATATAGTTTCGACTGAGACAGGGTTAAAATAAACACGAAACTCCCTCGTCATTAAATACCATTGGAGACGAAGGCCCGTCCAAATCGAAATACGAGAGAATGTTTACAGGATGTGAAGTAGCAGATTGAAAGGTGTATTTTATATGTATTGGTAACTTATTACCTTTCTCAAATTCTCTCAATATTTTCCCTCTTCGTTTACACTTAGATTTTACTCCACTTTGCCGGGCCATTCTGCCATTTATACATAAGTGTGGACGAGTCTAGGGAATTTTTTTTAAGACCCCATGGAATACAGTACAATATTTATCCATATGATATCATATTATATTATATCTCCGCCGTATTGATGACTTGCCTCGAATTAAATGAAGAGAGCATTTTACGAGCTTTTTACGGGGAAAATAAAATTTCTCATAACCCCACACACACACACGTCTTCCCTCATCAAACCGTACCACAGCATAGAACCAGCACAAGACCACACTTCACAAATTGATAGGGCCAAACTACTAACTACAGAACCAAGGTATGTGCATACAGATACAGAATTCAGAATAGAGCCGAATTTCTAACCGATTCTCTATACATAGCATAGCATCTACAGTACAAGCAAGCCAGAAAGGCCAGTCTTGGAACACTTGGAAGGATAGAGTTGGATAAGTAATGCATCCATACTCCATGCTTACTTAAGGCTCACAATAATATTTAGGTTAGCATGGACTTGAAATATTCTCAGTAATGCACATTCCCCCTCTGTATTCCTATTAATATTTTTGGAATGAAGGTTGGCTCTTAAGTTTTATGAAGGTATTAAACGGAATTAAATACATCACAATGACATATGAATCCTATGTGTATTTCTGCCACTGGATTTTTCTCCGAGAGCCGAGAGGAAAGTCAGACTTTTCTAGCTTAGCATAGGCAGCAGCACAGCGTATAGCGTCCTGTGTGTCCCTATTTAACTAGAATGAAAAAGCCTCCATACTAGGATGTATCGTGGGTGAAGAAGCATTGTGAAGTAATGATTCAGACCCCGCTTAAAATCATTGTGACTTGTAACACAAGTCCAACATCCCATTAATGTCATATTGCCGTAGGTAAGTCGCAACGAACTTCAACTTTCTACAGTGTGTTAGTTAAAAGTTTCAATACCTCTTTTTCTACTTTTCTGAAAAAATGTAAATAGCAGTTTTACTACTTTTGAAAACGTACGGTGAAAACGGCTGTGTTACTACTTTTGAACGAGAGCAAATATCAGTTTAACCACCTACTTGTCTGAAATCTTGGTACATTCTTTGAAAGTGTAAATAGTAGTTTTACACATTTTTGAAAGTAGCATACAACTTTACACATCTTTTGAAAGTGTAAATAGCAGTTTCATTACTTTTTAAAACGTTTAAATAGCAGTTTCACTACTTTTGAAAAAGTGTAAATAGCTGTGTTACCATTTTTGAAGTGTAAATACCACATTTCACACATTTATGAAAGTGCAAATAGCAGTCGTAAGAATAGTTTAACCAATTTTGAAGTGGTATTATCACACCTTTACTAAACATAGCTACCTACCTACAACCTACGAAGTTGATGGTTGCGACTTCGGACAAAATAACGGAAATTAAGGAGATGCTAGACTTCCGTCACAAGGCTTCTTCACCCATGATACATCGTCAATACCAGTGCAATCTACCAAAACATATCCGTCTGTAGCTCCTACATATCTGCATACTCCACACTTCCTATTACCTAGTCAAGCAAAATCTAATGGTTTTTATGACTGCACAATTTAAGAGATGCAAAGCAGATCATGGAGGTAACCTACCTACCTACATGCAAATACTAACTAGTTCGGTCCCTATACTATAATTCCAGCCTGGCTCCGGCTCCAGACGGGCCAACGTATCCTATTATTAGGGAGGCAGCTATACGTATATAAATATCTTACTTCTGCTTCTACTACTAAATAAACTATAAGGTATAAGGTCCCCAGCTATCCAGTCCTTATAAGGTGCTTATAGATAGGTACTATAGCTATAGGTATAGGCACCCAGCAGGCAAACTTATAGAATTACCTCCCTTGTTAACATTCATGGATATCGTTATTGCGTCAAATAAAAAATCGAGATAATTTCTTTCTGAAACCAACAACGAACGGGAATATATTGTCAATTCGTCAACACATTTATGTTCGTAAGTAGGTACCTACATGCCCAGACGATTATTATCGAACAGCTATTAGGAAGAAGCGGAAATGCGTGACTTCCCTTTACAATTTAATCATAGTGCACAATAATAGTGTACATACATAGCTACCTAGTTTATACACGATTACGATTAGAATACACCCACATTTTCAAAATGTAATACCAACACTAACAATATTATTATAACTGAAGCTAAACTGTTAAATGCAAAATCCTTACATCATAATAAAATATCTAAGCAATTATTTCGAGCAGCATGATTGGTCCCATACGTAGAATGTATATAATCTATAGGTATATCCATAGTCTACTGAGGGCCACAATTTAATTGCATAATTCGAACTCACTGCTGCTAGTACACTAAACTTCATAAACAATAAAACCATTAAGTTAGAAGCTTCTGTCTGGGCTCCAGTTGTTCTGTATAATTCTATAATTTGCCTTAGAGTTCTAGCCGTATTGATAGATGCAATGCAACACGTGTTGTCAATTTTCTTTCTAGCAAAAATACAAATTGGAATTAAGTATGTACCTACATGTATGCAGCAATGTTTCCCAGACCGATTCCTGGTATTCTCATGAAATACGCGAACAAATAATAAACTTGCCTCCATGACCATGAGCCATGACGTAGGCTGACGGGAAGCAGTTGTGAATTACTGCTACAAAGTGTAAACATGAATAAAAATAATTAAATTATTCGATTTTCGATTTAAACGCAATGAAATAGTGTTGGCTGATGACGGGTGGTGTAATTTGCGTAAGTAAGAATAAAATTCTTTGGAACGAATTGGAGAAAAAAGATCGTACTTACGTAGATGGAACGGCGACTAAAGTATTTATTATTGACTCAAAGTCAACTTGGAATTGGTCCTCAAGAGGCATCGCTCGTTAATTCACATTAATCATTTCTTGTTTATCTGATTATCATGTTATGAAGGGAGGGAGACAATTTATGTTCCCCATGCACTCATACAACGTAATAATTGATCATATTTACTTAATTTCGTTCACGTTTGACGTTAGCCGATCCGTCACATCATCAGACAGTGACAGTCACTGAGAAACATGATGAGTCTATGTTCACAGAATTGTTTGAGGCAGTCAGCAGTCATGTATCATGTCATTACTAGATGCAGCTTGTAAATACAAACATGTGTTTGTGGATAGTAAGTCATAGCCACCCACATCACAACACATGCTAAACAGTAGTGTTGACTGTCACTGCCATTCAACCGCTATAGGCTCGACTTTATATGTATCATAATTACATAGAGTCGGTGAAGAATCATTGTGGCGTAAGTCTAGTTCCCTCTTAAAAGCATTATTGTGACGCAAGCCCCAACAATCAATCTTGTATTTCTGTTTACGAAGTACTGTATAAAACTGAATACAACTTTTCAGCAAACACATTTTCAAAAATATAAAAACTGCTATTTGCACTTTCTCTGAAACAGGAAAACTGGTATACGGACGTTTTAAAAATAGTAAAACTGCTATTTACACTTTTTCAAAAATAGTGAAAGTTCTATTTACACTTTTTTTTAAAATAGTAAAAATGCTATTCACACTATCAGAAATAGTACAATTGCTATTTACACATTTTCAAAAGTAGTACAAATGCTATTTACACCCTTTCAGAAATTGTACAGCTGGTATTCACGCTTTTTAAAAAATCGTAAAACTGCGATTTACACTTTTTCAAAGACAGTAAAACTGCTATTCACACTCTTTAAAAAATAGTAAAACTATTTAGAGCTTTTCAAAAATATTAAAACTGCTATTTACACGTTTTCAAAAATTGTTAAACTGCTGTTTACATTTTTTTAAAACTAGTTAAACTGCTGTTTATCTTTTTTCAAAAGTAGTAAAACAGCTACACACGCTTTCAAAAAAATGTATAAAAATACAGGTCAAAAGTTGACTGGACTTACGCCGGAATGACATTCAAGGGACGCTGGCCTTGGATCTGAATGTTTTTAAGCTGGGACTGCACTTCGGCCACAATGCTTCTTCACCGACGATACCTATTATCGCGTTACATCCAAAGCCGTGCTGCCCATCATTTCACTTAATGTAAAAACTCTTTCTTTCCCTCCTTGTCCTGTGCTGTCAGGTCGTTTGGAGAGATAACCAGTGTAGTGAAACAACATGTTCTTTGACTCTTGCTGTTTATTTTGTTGTTTGTAAACGTCTTGGAGTTGATCTTTTGAGCCATCATCGTAATTAAGTGGGCTTTGATATGGTCATTAGATATAATGGCGCCTTAAGGCAGGCACTTCTACAATGTATGTACCTACCTACGTCTTGAATCTACAGTTTTGATAACAGTGTTAAATGTCATTTTATGAAACTTTCTGCCGAGGGCAGCATTCTCATTCACGATCCCTTCAGTATGTATACAGATTATGAATGTAATGGGCAATACTACGTGAATAACTCTGAGCTTCAGAGATCAAAGCTCCAACCGTGTACCTAGCTGTCCCAGATGCTATTTAATTTTACCCCTATTAACTCCATTTCAAAGTAAGCAAAAACTTGTACCGTAATCGTTACTGTGAGTGTCACTTAATGGAAGTTTCAAAGATAACAAACGTGCACTTACTGTAGAAAGCCGACAGCCTTTAGCTACTGGCAAACTTTCTTCATTTTGTTTTGAATTAATCGCTGTAATTACTTATATTTCTTCCATTCATTTCATTATAGTTATGTACGTACCCAGCTCAAAAGCTTGCTATCTACTCTTATGGCCATTCCATGTATAGAGAAACATATGTAAAACGAATTTTAAGAAAAAGAATTATTACAATATGTACAATAAGACAAAAAATCACTTACCAAAAATACTATCCACGGACACAAGGATTGCAGGCTTCCAGGTATTCAAAGATTGATTTTGTATGGGACAGCACAGTAGCAAATAGCAAGAAACCAAAGTTAATTCACTTCACATGTTGATACTATACTGAAGAGTATCTTCGGTTTTTACGTTTTGAAACAATTTCTGCAGTCAATAGTCTGGATGTCTGGATTACAGTAAACCAAAACAAAAATTAGTGCCACGCTTATTCACTGTTAACGACCGAATTACTACAACCGTAGAGGTACTCTACCATCTACGAGCAAGTTCCATACTCGTACTGTTAATGCAATCAGAAACTGTTCAATTTAAAATGCAAACTAAGTTTCTCCATACGCACACACTGTCACAGGAAATAACGTGCAATCGTCACAGGATGGGACGAAAGGAAAACCACAATTTCCTATGAAAATTGCACTAATTAAATGACCAAGTTGGACGATGTATGAATGCACTCTGCAGTTCTGTACTGACAACTGTACTGAATTGGCAATCTACCAATTGCAATTACATTTATTAAATAAGCTTCCCTCCCCTGGTCTCTAGTTAGCAATGTTGTTATTAAGTAATAAAGGAGGAAAAGGGGAACGTGAAACTGAGTTGGATGGAAGCGGCAGATGCAAGGAAAGGATCCTTCCGAGATTGACAACAACAAGTACCAGCTCACCACTCAAATCCAACTGACAGCGTCTCCCATCCAGATAACAAGCTTTATACAGACACAGAATATACAGCAGTCCCACCAATGCACACAAAGACTTGGAATTCGCAAAAATATTATATAGTATGTTCCCCCTTGAGCCAGAATCGGAATCAGAATCAGAATCAGAACCATAGAACCAGAATCAGACAGACAGAAACAGAACTAGAAGAACCTGTCGGCTGCTGGCGAAGAGATGAAGCTGAAGAGCCCAGCAGCAGCCAATAATATAAGATAACCAACAACCCACCCAAAGCTAATTCCAATCCAATATTCTGAGCATAATAGAGACCTCAACTGAAACGGTGGCTGGCTTATTCCTCTACTCTGGCACTCCAGTGTAATGAGTGGCAGCCGTCAGTCCTCAGCCGAGCCGGCTTCCCGGGTATCGGGTGGACAACCAGGATGGAATAGACACTACAAACAAACGACTAAATACATCAACCACTTTCCCATGAATACTTCTATGCTTCTCTCTCCAGTCTCATTCAATGTGGAAAGAAGCATTGTAGTCAAGTTTTTAGAACCGCTCCGAACTCCTTTCTTACTTTTGTGGGTACTCTAGTGCTTTCCTGCTCAATTCCCAATATCCCCCACACTCTGCATGTACTTAACTGAATCTAGTCGATGGATTGTAGATTCCGGATAGATCAGTTATGTTATAAAATTGGGCTATCACCACTACCATTGCGTTGAAGGACAGTTGACAGTGTCAGCTTTGTTTTGTTAATAAAGTTTGTCTTTCTCTCCACAGCTGGGAGCTCCCTTTGAAGTTCGTATAACCATTGCATAATCTAATCTAATCGGTGTGATGTTTGTGGATCTTCAAAGATGACTATAGAGAAATGATTTTTTTTAATATCACATTTTGCATAAATTTACTTTTTTCAAACTTGAGTTTTATAAGTTTTGTTTTTGCACTTTTTGAAAGGATACGTTTGAATTTTTTAAATACTAAAATATTACATTTTTTTGAGATTTGTACCTTTTTAAAACTTAAATTATAGGTTTCTTGTTGTTTTGAAATCGAACTTTTGTATGTTTTTGCACTTTGTGAAACGTTACTATCGCCGCTATCATACTATCGGTATACTCGATTGTTGTGAAAGCTTTTTAAACCCAGACACTCTTTGCCGTTTGGCGTCTTAATTTGGCGTCTCTTCCCTGGACTGTATCTTTATTTAATGTATATAATACAAAATATAGCCCATAGATAGTATCATTGCATTGCATTGCATGTTGGCTGATGTATAATAAAAGGATCTATGATTTATTAAAGAGACTGTAAATATTTCTGTACTGAATTTACATTTTTTTTTATTTTACTCAAGTCTTCCATCATTATCTGACTACTTTAGATGATACACTCAAGATGAAAAATATTACTGTTCCCATTTCCAACCTGACAATACTACTTACTTTTCTCTAAATAATGACTGGAAATGAGCCTTGCATCATCCCGATCGGTTGAATGAGCTTTCTGCATTCTCAAAAACGACTGCTTATTCTGTCAGATTATTTTTAGTCTCCTGGGAAAATGGTTTATTTAAAATCGGTTGTCGGTGGTCTGTACGACAGGTTCATAGATACATATTATATATGTATACCACCGTATTTCGTCGTTTAATTTCAGGGGCCCTTAACCTGTAAAAGATATTAGAAAAAAATGGACAAATATTGAAACTGCCTCCCGGAAAAATGAAAGACGAAATACGGTAAACATATTTTGTTTTGTTGTGAATACTGGCTGTGCGTATACATACTGCCTATACATACATAATATTATTGTGTTTCATGTGGCTTGAAAACGTGAGATATTTGTCAGCGGATATTAATGGATGGAGATGTTGCGATGCTGGAAAAATGACGCCAATATCCGTACTATAAAAGAATTATTCAACTCGCCCAGGAAATGAAATACGAGCTAGGTAAAGAAAGATACAAAAGCACCAGGCCCACATGTACACAGATACTGTTAGATGTGAGCTCTGTCAATAATGGACGGAAAACAATTTCCAGTAACTCATATCCAGCCACATAAACCCGAGTCAGCCAAGTGGAAATGCCGAAAATCCAAAAATAGTGCAACTATTGAATGTTGGTGTCAGATTGATAAATTTATGAGTACAGTACCTGTGCCGTACAGCTGACGAACCTTGGCACATTACAACAATAGCTCAGATTAGTTTTTCACTCACTCGTCAGTACGTC
>JAQFZC010006850.1:0-11970 GCA_034695205.1 Dicyrtoma fusca
ATCGTAAGTTATTCATATGATCGTTTACAAAATACTGAGATGATTGCGAGAAATATAACATAGTACTTACCCCATGCTGGCATGGCTCCTTTTTATTGGCAGAAACCTCATTTAATTTAGGTAGACATCTCGTATGTTCTCTACATGCATTTTCTCCTTTACCTGATTGTAACATTGGTCTCGTATGTTCTCTACCAGGATTACCTGCTCTACCTACTAGGTATTGAATGTATCTCTAGTGTATTTTCTACTTCGATGGCATCTCTTTCTGCTGCGATATGAAAACTTTAGCTGCTTAGTAGTTCAGGGAACTCTTAGCCGGGGGACCAAGAAAATGAACGTATTGAACGCAGAATTTTGTCAGTTTAGCCGCCGTACCACCAGTGATTTAGTTATCTATTTTTTTCGATTTAAAATTAGTTTAATTGGCATGTTAAAACAAAAAAGGCAAGAATTGAAAGCTGTTTTCTGCCAACAATAGGTAACCGTGAGGTGTTTAAAAATTATTTAATTTAATCCCAAATTGGTCCTTTATCGTTAGAAAGATTTAACGTTTTAATGGCGATCAACGTACAATTTCAATGTTTCCGGCATGTTTGTAGGTTACTTTGAGTGATTTGACGAACTGAAGATTATGAAAATCAAATCATGATCATTATAATTTTCACCGCAAGGAATAGTTAAAGGTTAAGAGCCTTTTAACAATAGTATGATGTAGTAGGCATGTAAGTACACAATTATGTAAAAGCAAATTCGAAGTGTGAATTCAATCATTACCTGGTATTAGTTGGGTAAAAGACGACGAAGGTAAGTTTCACAAATTCCATTAATTAATTCACATATATTTAAATAATATAATAATAAAAATGCATTATTCATTGGCTACGCTCTTGAATCTCAGCTCATTGCAGACTATGCAGATACATAAGACAGGGAAATCATCCGTAGCATTCTTGTCCATAAATGCTTCGTGGCCCGACAAAGATTATTTACAAGTTGATTGTCTGGGATGCAATTTTGCATTGAGAAGCAAATATTTATTAGCATGCAGTTGCAGTAGCACCACAGAATGTTTTACATGCTTTTTAATGAAAAGTTAAATAAAATTAGGATATAAAATATTGTATTTTTTTCATTTATCGACAAAATGACATAATGACACCGCTGCTGTCATGCGGTTAACTGAGTTCTATTGTTGTTAAGTTATTTTATTCAAATGTAAAAAAGTAAAATAAATAAGAAATATAAACTCATGAGCTATCACTATAAGCAATGTAAATCAATTCCAAGAATTTTCAAGTTTCTAATGTGTATTTCATTGATGAGTTGAGTTTGAACTATTTTATTTCGTTTCGTCTTCCTCGTCTGTTTCGTTTTTGGCATTGTCGGCGTCGGCAGAGATTTTGTCCATACACGGAATCTCAAAGTCGTTTGCAACAAGATATTCAACTGCTACCAAAGTACCAATCAGTGTCGTTATCCCACCAATAATTAAAAATGGTCCAAATAATACCAGTTTGGAGCAAGCAGGTGATGATCCTTCACAAATCTACAAATTAAATGAAAAGGAATCAGACAATTGGCAATTTACTATTCAGCAGTGATTAACTGTGTTTTCAGCGAAGCACAACGCATTTTCCATGTTTATTAGTTTTGGTTTAGTTAGGTCAAATATAATAAAAAAACTGACGCTGTCATCTAATTCCATAGTAATACTTAGTATCTGGTATTCACACTCCCTTTCTTCTGGAATAAAACCTTTCCAGAGCTTTGAACATTCAACAGACTTTTCCTGCAGTACTTTCCACGTCTCACATCCATGCTTGCTCAAAAAATAACCGTAAAGCGCCTATACGAAATTGTAATAGTTTATTGTTTCTGATGATTTTGCATTCACAGATCTATGTATAGTCAAGATTTAAATAAATAATTTAGTATAGTCGCTCTCTGAAATGCTGAATGCTGAGCATACTCACCGAACACCCTTGTAGAGCACCGTACAAAGTAGTGTAGACTTTAAAACCCTTGCTAGCCTTGCCAAAAGGAATCCAACTCACCATCATCTCAAGAGCAAGAGACAGTAGATCCCATAGAACCTGGCTGATAGAAGCCAAGCTGAAGGCGAGAGAGATAAATAGAAAAATCCGGACCCAGTCGATTACGTCTGATGCAGAAGCCACAGAATTGTAGATATTATTGCGCTCATCAACCAGAAGATACATAAACGCTCCAATCGAGATACTTGTTAACCGTGTGGCAAGAATTTCCTTTAATTCAGTTGGCCCTCTTTTACGGTTGGCAAACTGTGGACATAACCTGGTTTTTGGAATGTTTTCAGCCCTTTGAGCACAAGTCTCCGCGTCCGCCATTATGAATTATTTAGCAGTTAGCAGTGTTAGCACTTTAGCACTTTTGACCGATACAAAAGTTATAATAATCAAATAGGTAATCAGATTCAGAAAATTCAGATGTGAATGAGAACTGCAAAATTCGTATCTGAGTCTGGGCCTTCGTCTGGTCTAGGTAACAGTAATAAATAATAATAATCCAACAACCGAAACCTTCAAGCTTCACCGATGCCATTCCCAACACTGCAAACCAGCCTAATCACACTCATATTACCAAACCAATGAAAATGTGAGCGTGCAAAAAAGAAAGGTACCAAAGCTGTTTTCAAAATATGAAAGGAGTAGTAGCACCAGTTTTGCTTATGAGTAAATTTCCAAGGCAACCTCTTCAAATCAACATGTAATATTGCATATTGCATAATATGCACTCCGCTAAATACTAATAAGTTTTAGTTTGTCAGACTGTCTCTACAGGATTGAAATTGAATGCATTGAACTGGCTTAAACACACTGCAGTTCTGTACATAAGTTCTTACTAAATTCATGAATATGATATTAGTCAGCCTATATCCGGAAAATTTCTTGAGCAATAAGTATTAAGTAATTGCATAAGGGTTTCCTTTCGAGAAATATACAACTTGCTCTCATTGTTATTAAAATTCGAGACCATAATATAGGTACGGTGGATCAGAAACCTCGAAAATAACCACACATTTGAAGGGGGAAAAACTCAAATTCAAGGTAATTTAGTACCTGTCCGTCACGTCGCTTATCATAATTTGGAAGATGATCGACGACATGTCGTTCAGTGGACAGATAACAATAATGTCACTTTAAAATCCTTAAAGTGCGAAGAAAGTGACACGACCTGGATACTTTGAATATTTCCTATTCTTACAGTAGTAGATATATGCATAGGGAAACCTGAAACCATTGCTAAACTGCTAAAGCCAATAGGCCTGCCCGCCTACACTAGTAGTCTGCCTGTGCTCATGCCATTTATTTATTGTTCTTTCACCAGAATTTGGTCGGTAGATCTTTGAGACAGTGCCACCACCCTAGTATAAATGGTGACTTGACTAACTTACAGTTTATTGATTAGGTACATGTATTTGCTGGTTAAATAGTCGGTTCAAAGAGTCCGAAAACCTATCGCTCATAACACAGTCAAGCAAATACACTGGGATATGACATATTAGAGATGGATTATTATTTCAATAGGCAGACAGATATACTACTGATTTGGGCGTATGCTATGCCTTTCAAACCAGTACACTATGCAACTTATAGCATCCAGGACAGAACTGGCTAGATAACCGAATCAAACAAACCCTCCCCGGAGAAGTCACAAAGTCTCAACATTGGAAGTTAGAGTGATAATAGGATTTAAAATTACATTACTTTGACTGAAATTAAGGCAGAGCTGAAGAATCAATACAAACCCAAGCCAACCAAGGAAAGCAAACATTTTGAATTGAATTGAAGTGGTCAAGCCAAGCGATGAGAGGTAAAAAGAAACTCTGGACGTCAAATACAGGATGATAAATGAACACTAAGGAGCCCTTCCTACTTGAGTAAACAATGAACAAGTGTGCTATTTCAGATATGTAGTTTCTTGTTTCCTATTTTGACCACCAAACCGTACCAGTCCCTCTCTGTTGACTTGTACGCTATTATACGTGTAGGAGAATTATAAAAGGCTTTTATGGGCTTGTGCACGGACGGAATAGTGTAAGGGCATGGCCATATCATTGCATAGACTCCTTTGATGCAAAAGTTTGTACCCACTGATATAAGTCATAAATTATTTCCGAGTTGTCACTGATGTCCATATGATTATCAAAGCGGCATGAAATGAATGAACTGTTTTAAAATCTTATAAAAAGAAAGAATCCACAAATCCAACCTGACTTCAAGACAGCATAAAGCTCGCCGAAAAAATTATAACGAGCTCATTCACTTTCAGTCATCCGTCTTGAATACAAATCCTGTGTCATTTAGATTGTACTTAAATATACTTCACGTTGACCCCTGAATTAGTACTGAACTTTAGAACTTTCCTCAGTTCGAAGTTTTTGCGTAGGTCCGTTAAAAAAAATTTGAATGAGCAGGGAGAAAACAGTAATTGCACTAACCAGTCCTATCAGTGGTGAATTACGTCAGTTGAGACGGTCCACCAAAAAAAAATAATCTAGTGGTCAGAATTCCTAGCTACTTGTTCTAGATTATTTTACTTCTCATGTTTCCGTCAACGATAATTTTCAATGGCGCAGAAAATGATTAGAGAGCTCCTGGAAAGCCAGAGTAGAAAAGGGAAGGAAAAAAAGGCAATGATTCTCCGAGTCAGATAATCCAGGGAACCAGCAGCTATTATTTTGTGTAACATTGTGTGGCGTTGACTGTAAGAGAGATGTAATTGCCTCACGACAGTCTGTGTGTATTGTTCAGAGCAGTGTACACAGTTGTTAGAACTCACCAGGAGACCTTATTTAATGGATGTAAGTTTACAACAGAACGTATTTCGGGGGAGAGAGAGAACTAGATATAATCCACAGGAACACTGCGAGGACATAAGGACAGAGTCTCATTTAATCGTCAACCCATAAATCCCACTGCGGTAATTTGGCCTTTTATAAATTGACATTGATCTCTGTACTGCATCACACACGGGTATTACAGCAACTTCCCCTTCATCCATTTTATCCTTGTCGGTCTCTGTTCCATAGTAGAAGCGCGTTGAAATGGAACAACATTTCTATACGGCATATATTATGCCAGGCCAGTGAAAGTCGTAGGTGTAACTCTTTCTATATATATATAATGCTGTCCATTACCATA
Organism: Dicyrtoma fusca; assembly: GCA_034695205.1. Taxonomy (NCBI): domain Eukaryota; kingdom Metazoa; phylum Arthropoda; class Collembola; order Symphypleona; family Dicyrtomidae; genus Dicyrtoma; species Dicyrtoma fusca. Next base: position 5,187 of record JAQFZC010006850.1, read on the forward strand.
TAAGTAGAACCTGAGATGCTAGTATATAGTAATATAGTATTTTCTTATCTTTACTGCTTAACTACTCTCACGTAAGATGCAGAGCAAGAGCAAGGTGCCTCATACATACTGTAGGTACGCAACGCCTTCCAACATTAGCTTAAGTTATGTATGTACTTTCTGCGTACAGGCACTAAGGGAAATGATTATGTAATTAAATATATCATGTTTTCTTAGGGTAAATAAGGGAAATAAAGCTTATCTCTCCAGATTTACTGAAACTAGTTATACTTTAAATAGTAATGGTCCTAATGCTTCATACCAGCTAGATAAAATTGGTTTATCCCGAAATCCGAATAAATCAAGCATATTCTTTTTCTGCCCCAAAATTATACATACATAGTTCAGCGTAAAAAATTGATCTGTAACGCGCGTGCTAGAGTAATGAAAACGAAGCAGCGAAACTCTGATTTCATGGCGTTTTAAACATAATGGACTAAATGTTACCCCAAGGATTCACGGTAACATTATACAGCACCATTTCCAGTCTTTCAACGGACAGACAAAACAAATTTGTAGAATACACGGCACGTTATACCCACAACGCACTGCGATCATTTATCTACTTAAAGCGGGCGTCTAAATACATACTAACTACTTTCTGGAGTACACAACTTGCATCAAAACAAATCCAATAGGTCCTAAGCGAACCTGTAAAACAATATTTCGTGTGGAAATCGAGTAATGATAATTTATTAAAAATAATGCAATTACGATTAATACATGAGCGGGCAAATTGAATGGCAAAGAAGGAACGGAAATTGGATTTTATTAACTGACTCGCCGTGTGAGTACTCAACCCTTTGCCCTCGTTATTTTGTTATTAACACAGAACCTTGGACTTTCGTGCTCATTCTTGAACCCTTGGGGGTAATAAATGAATCCTTTCCGATTATGAAATATATCGTTGTTTACGTTCGCTCTCTGCTTGCCGATGCATAAATTATCCCTTCCTCATAAGTCTACACTAAACAAGTCCTCAAATATCCATAAAAAATCAAAACTGTCAATAGTACAATTGACCTTAATATGCGGACCCTGGACGTAGCGTAGTACTGTTACACAGATAAAAGGGTAGAAAGGAAATGACCAGTCTTTATACAAAAGGGTTTAGCATCCCTAGGACAATGATTCTAAGCAGAGGTCAAGATACGTATTACAGTGCTATACTACAGATGTGATTCTAGTTTTACTAATGAAAGTGAAACCTAAGAATATGATGACTTGATTCAAATGGGAAACCATAATTCCAATAATTCGTAAAAACTTTATGCTTACTGTACTTTAAGTATGAGTAGGGCTGGCAATATCCGATACACGCGTTATTTTTTAGGAGTAATAAAATAGGGTACCTAATTGGCATGCATTTTCAGGGCATGTTGCAACTCAACTTAAACGCATGAGATTAAAACAGAAATCAGCACCAAATTAACTCCATTTCGCACACAGCAGAATCGAACAGTCAGTAGAATGATAGTTCATTTAATTCAATAATGGGCACAAACAAAAATAATAGAAATCGAAATGAAAATATTAGATATACGAATACAAGTGCATGAAAGTTTAACGCCTGTCGGTTTTCCCGATTCCACGGCTTCCAGTGAAAAGATGTTTCGGCTTAAGATCTGGAATATGACGATCGCCTTCACCCTTACGGGCGAATTTATTGATCTTCTTTTTCATAGTCTTCTGTATTCCCTTATTCAATTTCACTCGCATCTTTAAAAACAAATAAAACAGCTCATAGAGTTATATTTTCATTTCATATGTCGACAAATTGGAGTGTGTGTATAAATAATAAGACTGTTAAGCTGCATACCGCTTCATCCTTAACTCCCATCTCATTTCTAGGTTTGGACATTGATCTTGAACGAGATCTAGATTTCGCTGCTGCTTCCACATCGAGTTTTACCCTCTTTCGGCTTACAGATTGACGGTAATGCGCCTAAAGAGATGTCATAAATTTTAAATTTTCATATTCAACTAGCACTTTTGCCACTAGTACGTAAAAACTGCAAAACCAATTCAGGTGCGCTATTCAGCGGAAATAATATATGTAATGCTTACATTGGGGTCTCTATCCAGTTCCACGCCTAATTCGCTCATCTTATTACGCAAACCAGAAACACTTCTTTCTCGTTTCCTAGCATTTGTATTTCTAGGCATATGTGGCTTCGAACTTGATTTAGTCATACTTCTTGTATCCTGAAATAACGTAACATAACATGTAAGGAAACTGTGCACTTGGTGGTTGTGTAGGATAATTTAAACGTCTAGTACAATACGAATTTCGCAATCAATAAATCTGAAAGTACAGCAGGAAATGAAAATTACTTTAAGGAAGCTCTTCTTAGTACGAATTTGGGCAGCTAGACTTCTGATTTCGGTCATTTCTGTATCGTCTTCTTCATCTGATAAGTCGTAAAAGCCAGCTTGTTCTCTCAATTCCTCCTCTTTCTCAAGTTCGTCTAATTTCTGAAAGCATAGGAGCAACGTAAGTAAGTAATTCTTTTTCATATATTCACTATATCGCGAATATATTCAAACACAAACTTTAATGTTTAAACAACTTACTTTCAGAATATCCGGATCGATGTAATCGGCTATGTTGTGTCCCTCCCAGATCTCTGGAATAGGATCGTATTTGAATTCTTCCGGAAGGTCATATCGTTTCTTAAGGTCAAGAATGTAGTCGTCACCGAGCTCCAGCTCGATCTCTCTTTCTAACTTCAGTTTACGCTCTTCCTTTGCGACTTCCATCGCCCGTTGTTTCTCAAGAACTCTCTCTGTAATTTAAATATTTCAATATGACTTATGACTAACAATCTACAATGAAACTGCATGTGAATGATTTATACTCTCAATTAAAAGCATACCAGGGATAAAAGGTAAACGCGTTTTGTCATCTCTGGGCTGTGGGACAGCTACGTGGAGGCGGTTTAAGAAGTCAGAAACTTTTTTCGTACGCATCTTAGATTCAACCCGATTGCACATTAATCGTTCACAAGCCTGTAATAATAAAAATTGAATACATGAAGTTAATTGTTACTATACACTCCACAGAATAAACAAAGGACCACCGCTCCGCAATTAGACCACACAACAATCACCAGAAAATTCTTTTAGTTATTTTTAAGCAACCGTGAGAGTTATCGAGTTAAAATTTAGCAAATTAACCCTCAACACATCGAGCTTACGCTAATTATTATTTGATTCAACATAACCAAGCAATAAGAGGTAAACTTGGCACAACACATGATAACATTTATAAATAATAAAGATGTGACGAAAAAATTCATCGAGTGAATCCAAATAAGCCAAATATTACTCTCCACTGTTAGATTTACAGCAAATAACTATTGGCGTAACCGGCATTATTGTTAGAATTTTTCCACTCAGACTACAAGCCTTTCCTTGACATTAGGTTAAAGTAAAACGGTGGATATCCTGTCTTTCAAGACCCTACAAAAATTGCATTTTTAACTTTGTACCGCAACTAACTATATTAGTGAAGTATATGATACCAAAACATAACATTTTAATGCTTTAAACTAAGCACAAATACATTTTTTATATAATTTGGAAGAACTGCCTCTTTAAAGCATTTAAATCGCGATTCTTAAATTCAGAAACTACAGATGCCATCGGAAATGTAGGTCTGACACATTACGTAAAATTAAGTCGGTACGCGCACAACATAATCTAGCTGATTCCAAGTTGGCCTAAGAAATACCTTTTTTTGTCTACCAATAATTTAGAAGCCTACGGAATCGGACGTAGCAATGACATCGTTATTAAGTTCTAACACAACATATTTTGTATACCTTGACTGCAGGTAAACAACATAGTATAACAACAGATCCGGAAACACAGTCGGCACATTTTAGTATGAGTAAGCACAACATACACTTAACGGCTAAAATGCATCACAAACTAAATATTCAATTCTGCTTCATTTAAAAGTATATTAGTATTACTAGTACCCTATGTTCTCTAGTCTCAACTACAACCACACTCGACATACAAATAGCTTCATGATAACTTTCAGCGTTGCTTGACTACTCTACACCAATAGTAGGTACACAAAATTACTTACTTCTTCCTTTACGCTCATTATTCCGGTTTCATTCATAGTACTCATCTCTAAAACTTTGATGTTGGGATCATTAACAACTTCGTCGTAGTGGACGCGCTTTTCGTCTGGAAGCTCTTCTAGCCGAATGATATCAGTTTTATTGAGAACGAAAATCAGCGGTTTATTTGCAAACAAAGGTTTGATATTGTTGAAAAGGCGGACTTGCTCTTCAATAGAATGACCGCACTGTTCAGATGGATCGCTGACGTACAAAACTGCTGCACGTAAATGTGCTAGAGCCGTAATTGCCTGCATTTCGATAGTGTTTCTCTCCTCTAACGGGTGATCCAATATTCCAGGAGTGTCTACAACTTGCCATCTACCAAACAAACACCAAAATTAATGATAATTCTTACTATTTCTTAGACAGACAATACATTCAACTGAACATTTCTCTCTGCTTGATACGTTAAGCGAGCATTTATAGTACCTCAAGTATTTGTAGTCTGTGTGCCCCACATAAAGCGATTTGGTCGTAAACGCGTACGGTTGAACTTCGACATCAGCTCTGGTAATCTGTAAACAACAAATGTTGGTCAATATTGGTCTTTCCATTTTTGAATTTACGCAATATCAACTACCGCATAACCGAACTGTGGATTTGTACCTTGTTTACAAACGAAGATTTTCCTACATTAGGAAAGCCACAAACTAAAATTGTCCGAGTGTTAGGATCAATCGACGGGAGACGAGCAAGATGCTGACGAACTTGCTCCAAATACTTCAAACTTGATGCTTGTTTTTTCATCAGAGTGGCCATTCGACCAAGCGCTGCTTTCTTAAGTTGCTTACAACGATACATGGAATCCCCATATTTCAATAACCGAGCGAAATCTTTTGCAATGCTAAACAAAAAGAAAAAATCTGTATTGCAAACCAAACACTAGCAACTTTATCAATCTTTTAGTATTACGACTTATACTGGTCCAAAATTCTAATGGAAGGCATAAAAACACACTTGTATCGCCAATTTCTTGCCACCACCGCAAGTCTGTCAATGTGACGATGAATCCCATAAATTATTTATAAATCCATTTGATTTATACACTATGGACTACATCAAAAGCTTTCTACAGAGTTCTGTTGCAGAAGTTCACTTACAAAAAGGCATCAAGATTGGCGACACGTAAACTTGTAGAATTTATAAAAATGTCGAAAGTGTTCACTTACTTATCAATCAAATGTCTAGCGGTGTTGATCTGTCCCAAAGCAAGCTTGTAATGATCTTTATCGTATAGTACATTCATTAAATCAGCATAAAACGGATGAACGTCCTAAAAACACAATAGAAAAGAAACGGGTTTAAATTAAAATTAAATGACTACATTTTAAGGCTGCACCTTTTACAGTAACGGCGGATTCATTGGCAACCTCGACATTAAATTTTGTAATACAACACCCTTTATTGTTTTAATTAACACCCACGATATGTTCAAACATCATATTAATATTATTATTAAGCAGGAAAGTGAAGTGAGTTCGAGTGATTTTGAATTTTGGCTAAAAGCCAAGTAATACATACAATTACACTAAAACTCTTGAAAGCAAAATAATGCATTTGCAAACGTCAAACGTTCACTTTGAATATCCACCATCTGGCTTACAAGGGGTTGCGCATGTACATCACTTTGTCCCTTACACGGAGATATATTAACTACTATCGTATTACTACCCCTAAGAAGCAAAATTGACCCACTGACAATTTAATATAAGATAGCAAGTGTGTCCCTACCTCAAGCTTTGGGAACTCCTGAATAATCTGCGAAAGACGGTCATGAAAATTCTGTTGAGTGAATCGCACTTTTCGCATATAAAATGAGCGAATTCGGGTGATTTTGTAGTGCTTATGAACCACCGTTGGAGTTTTCCGTTGAGTCTTCGAGAGAGTTAAATCGATGAAGTCCTGAAATTAAAACAACATCAAAGCGTAGGTATAATTTACTTATAGCATACATCATACAAAATAAATAATATTCTTCAATCTTAGTAGACTATTAACCCTAGTATCGTTCAAAGCCCTTACAAAACCAAGAAATTAGTAAAAAAAAAAAAGAATAAATCCTTCAGTCGTTCAGGATAAGAAATCCATGCTAAAGCATACGACGCGTGTATTAATTACTCCAGCTCCGGTTGACTACAACAAACACAACCAAATTACACAAAAATAAATAACTCACCGTCGATGTTGGGACCACTGCGATTTTCTTAAAGTTGTATTGTGCCATTTTGAATTATTTTCAAAAAATCCGATTCGGAAAAAACTAGGTTAATTGTGCCGAAATTTAATTCGGACGACCCAGCACCTTCTGGACTCTGGATTTGGAGAATACTAAAGGTAAAAAGACCTGCACAGCCACGTGGGGAATTGTGCTGCAGCTTCAGTAGCTTCAAGCCCTGTCTGCCTCACCAATCGAACGATGGCTCCAAACTGTACTCTATGCCAAGGCGTTATTTAGAGGCACTGCTGCTTCGCGTACAAATTAAACATTTCAATGCTCCTCCAAGTCTAGTGCTTTAAAATTGTGAGTTGTAATTTTTTACTAAAGTATCGACATAATTTAGTGCAAACTAGAGTTTTTGTTCAATCTGTATCATGTTATACACCATTCG
>JAQFZC010006851.1:0-11966 GCA_034695205.1 Dicyrtoma fusca
TTCAGAGACGTCCAAAACTGTAAATCAACATTTTTTAAAAACGTTCAAAACTGTAAATCAACATTTTTAAAAACATTCAAAACTAAAAATCAGGACTTTCAAAAACATTCAAAACTAGAAATTGACACTTTCAGAGACGTCCAAAACTGTAAATCAACATTTTTTAAAAACGTTCAAAACTAAAAATCAACATTTTCAAAAACATTCAAAACTAGAAATTGACACTTTCAGAGTCGTCCAAAACTGTAAATCAACATTTTTCAAAAACATCCAAAACTAAAAATCAGCACTTTTAAATTATTCAAAGCTGGGAACCAACATTTTCAAACCAAAACTTGTAATAAACATTTTCAAAAACAGTAAAATCTAGAAATTATCACTTTCAAAACTATCCAAAACTAGAAATTACTCTTTTCAACAGAATATAAAACTGGATATATTACTGTTTCGAAACGGCAAGGAAATTTGCGAAACCATGTCAGACATAGATTTAAAAGGCGGGTGACAAATGGGAGATGGACGTTGTCCGTGTGAGTATCGTGGAGGGGCCGGGAAATGGGGAAATGCATGGACGTGGTTGACTGTTGATGTATGTCTCGGGTTGACTTATTGAAATGCGGAGTCAGCGTGGAGAAATCTGCGGGGGACAAGCCATTGGGAACAATAGGTGCAGACGGACCCGCCACGCTCCACATCACAAATCATCCTCTGCATTATTATTACACGCTTTTCAAACTAAAAAATTCTTAGCCGCCACTTTCCCCTCCCTTTGCAGTAACCTCACGGTGCTCCACTTTCACTTACTTTCCCACTTTATCGTCCACGGCTCCAAACGTCCGAGGAGGTGAAACTTTATTACTTACTTTCTTATGAGTTTCAATCGCTGCCGAACCACTACTCTGCCCTACCATATATGCACCAACTACGACCAACTTGGGAAGTCACATTATTATCGTCGGTTAAGAGGCAAAATGAAACTAAAAGGAAAGGCGTCCCTATCCATAACATGCACTTTCACACAGCTCGGAAATGCACCACTTTTCATTTATTTTCATTTGAATGTTTTAATGCAACCCACTTTGCCTCTTAACCGACGATATATAATTATTGCCATCTGGTATACTTACTGCTAACATATACAGAAATAAGACAGTGCTTTTGTCTATATTTCCTCTCGTAAATGGAAATGGAAGCTGTGCATTTTGTCGAGCAAAGTGCGTACAAGTTATCAACTTTTTCCCCCCTTTCCTCTGTTGGTTGCGTGCTGCCGCATTTAAATACTCGGTGAGACGGGGAACGTGGGAGAAAGTGAGTGAAAGCACGAGAGTTCAATAAGAAAATAAGCGGGACTAAACCTACCTCGGGACTAAAGCGATGAAAGAAGGTAGAAAAGTTTTCCAAGAGCGAGCAGCGGACTGAAAAAATAAAAAATGAATCCATAAATTCTGTAACTAATAGCAATAGCCAAAAAACTTGGTGAGTTTCGTAATAATATTTGCTCACAATCAAATGAGTGACATTGCGTCGTTGTTAACACAAAGTGACCTAAATCCAATTTTCAATAAAAAAGTAAAGTGAAAAAAAAATGAACGTAGGCCACTTTGCATTTACACCAACGATATACATAGTTTACTTTCACTTGCTATATCCTATATCTATATATCCCCCATCTCATATGTATCTCTTTTTTTAAAAACCAACAATTTCGTCTACGCTAGCGCTGGACTCATTGCTAGACATAGACAGAGACGGTTCCTTCCTACACAAATTTGTTTAACCCCAATTAAATGCAAATTAATTTCAGACCAAGAAAGAAAACCAAGCAAACAAAGTGTAGGTAAATGTTTTTGAAGCTTTCAGTTTTTTTTAGAGCCTCCGCAGATTTTATTAGGATTTGAATGAAAACTAGCGATCGAGTATTTTCTATTTGATTTTAGTATTCATACTGGTGCTTTTGACCTTCACCGGTGTGATTAAGATTTATATTTGTACGCGTGGGAAGAGTACACATTTGTATAGAGTACAAATATGTATCAAAATGGCAAACATTCGGTCCTGTTTGTATGAACAACAGCCAGTTTGTAGATTAAATTGAGTCATTTTATTGTGTACTTGAACATAATATTTTATTTAATAACTATTATTATTTCCAAAGGAGCCACAAATCTTTCAAGGGATCTTCCACAAATTACGCTACATACAAGTCGGTTCAAGATATGCTTTCTTTACACAAAATAAATATTGCTGATATACTTCTAGATTTTAAAAGAGTTAAAACATCCAAAAACTTGTAGTAACCCATTCGGAACCGGGAAACCACGGCATATGGAAAGAATGCAGCGTAAAACTGAAAAATACTACAGATTAACTTTTTCAAAACGGTCAAAGTCAGAAATGAAGTTTCAAAAGGGTCAAAAACTAGAAATTAACAGTTTCTAAAGCGGTCAAAACTAGAAGTTGACATTTTAAAAAAGGTCTAAATTAGAAGGTAACATTTTTAAACCTATGTAGAAATCAACATTTTTAAAAAAATGTCAACACAGGAAATCAACATTTAAAAAAGGGTCAAAACAGGAAATCAACATTTAAAAAAAGGTCAAAACAGGAAATCAACATTTAAAAAAGGGTCGAAACAGGAAATCAACATTTAAAAAAAGGTCAAAACAGGAAATCAGCATTTAAAAAAGGGTCAAAACAGGAAATCAACATTTAAAAAAGGGTCAAAACAGGAAATTAACATTTAAAAAAGAGTCAAAAACAAGAAATCAACATCTTCAAAAACCTAGGAAAAACAAGAAATGAACATTTCAAAAACAGTCAAAACAGGAAATGAACATTTCAAAAACAGTCAAAACAGGAAATGACCATCTTAAAAAATTAGGGAGAAAGGCGAACTTTATTCACAAAACAAAGCCATCACTGTCCTCCATCGAGGGTAGCCCAACGGATTCACAATCAGTATACGAATCAGAATTTGTTTAACAATAGTTTATGTTTGCAATACTACAACAAATAATATTACATATAATAAGTTGGAAAATGGAAAATGTAAAAAAAAAAAAATTTTTTTTTTAAAATACAGAATTGTTTGACGAACAACCCACGAAGGAAGTCACATTCTAAAGGTAGAGTTGCCGTCGGTGACCTGCCATTGACCTTCTTAATAACTCACCTGTCACGGAGACGGACGGGACTTTACTCTACTGCCTTTCGGAGTCGGATAAAAGTTATATAAAGCAATAAATCGAGTATGCACACACATAGCACACAAAGGACGTGAAGGAAGACGCGAGGGTGCGTGTGTTATGACAAGAGGCAAGTGTTCCATTGAACCTCACAGAAATGACGTCCAAGCTCACAATAGAAAATGAAACCAAGTGATGAAGAGGAATGTACAAGAATGTCAACTTGACGTCAATTCCAAAAGCCGCCATCAAATTGCAACTCCCTCGTACTTCCGCCCAGTAACTACCTACTACATGTAAGTTTATTAATAATCCTACCTACACATCGTCGGCTAAGAGGTAAAATGAGCTGCACTACTTTGCTTTTTTAGTTCAACCATTTTGCCCCTTAACCGACGACATGTGTAGCCCTCCTAATAATAACCAGTTACCAATTTACTTTCCATTCAATGATCAGCACCACCAACCAGCCCTAAAGCAAAAGAAGGGAAAATGACGGCCAGTTTTTTACTGGAGGAGAAATGCTGTGAAAGTGGCTGCGATATTTTTGAGGATTTTCTCTCCGTTTTTTTAGTGATAAAGAAATAATAAATCCATAGTTTCCAAACAAATCATTCTTCAAACTTAATTCATTGCATCCTTTCACATCTCCGCTTTCTGATAGTAATTTGATTAATGAATTTTGGACGCAGTTGTCAGTGACTTAATGATGTTGGGGAGAAGACAGAGAGAGAGAGAGAGAGAGGAGAAAGTTGGGGAAAAAATATGGGAAAGTTTTACAGGGTTGTTAACTACTTCATAAACGTCCCTTCAGACGTACATATACGTACATTAAATTACAACTTTTGTTTCCGGAAATGACCCTTTGAACTTCGTACATTCGTACTACAGGTTACTTTAGAAGAAGAGCGACGGCTTACTTTTCCTTTTTGTTTTATGGTAGCCTGGTCGGACACACACAACCACGGACAGAGAAGTTGTTGTGTGTTATACTTTCTCTTGGGAATTGTTCAGTCACTTGATGATGGAATGGGCCAGACCTACATCATCATAAATGTGTTCAGTTAATTATATTTTTTATTTTACTTGTGCTGTAGTTTACTACTTCCTTACCGGTGTCCTTACCTTCTGTTTAAGAAGCAAAATTATGTATTATGAGGAAAGGTAATTTTATTAAAATTTGTTTTTTATTCTAAGGGACCGCATGCTCTTGCTAGAAACTGGGATGAAAATGGATATTTGACGCCTTGGAAATGCATGCATGGTAATGTAACGTATGTATTTGCAAGCTTTCACAAATATGTACCGTATTTCCTCGATTAGTTTCCCCGGAAACTAATTCATAAAACTGGCTTGGCTCCCCTATGACTTACATGTTATAAACCCGGAAACTATTTGAGACCCGGTAATTAATCGAGGAAATACGGTAAATAGAACTTTTTAATTTTGGAGAAATAATCAAATCGGACACTTTACACTCACTCGTTCTATTTACACTTTTTAAAAAAAGGTGTAAATAGAACATTTGATACTTTGCAAACAGTGCAAATAAAGCAATTTTTACGTTTTCAAAGTCATATACAATTTAACATTTTACATCTCAACGGTGCAACGAAATGCTGTTCGAAAAGTTTCAACTTTTCGAAAGTATTAAAATTAGATATTTTGCACCACTTTGAAAAAGTGTGAATAGCATATTTTGCATCTTTTCAAAAAAGTTTACATAAATGCGACATGTTTTATGTTACACTTTGCAGATAGCCTTCAAATAGGATATTTCCCAGTTTTTAAAGCCATATAAATAGAACATTTGCATCTTTATGCGGAGCATCGAAATGAGTCTTTTTCGATCTTTTTAAAAACATGTAAATAGAATTTTTTCAAACTTTCAGACACAATAAAATCAGACAGTTTTTGAATCTTTAGTCTTTAATAAAAACATGTAAATAGGAAAACTTTGGAAAACAACGTGAATATGACAATTGACAATACTAACTTCTTCTAAAACATGTAGATACAACATTTTAAACTTTTAAAATCGTGTCAAAGGGAAAGTTGGCTCATTTTGAAACGAATGTAAATATAATATATTGCCTTTTTTGAACAACATTTTATAAATTACACCTTTTTTGAAATACGTTGTAGATTAAAATGTGATGGTGTGGGATTTTGTGTAACTTTTACTTTCCTACCACGTTCTTTTGGCTCTTCCGCAACCAACGGTTTATAGGCATTCTAACATGGTCTTAACCTTTTCGAAACGGCACTATTTCTAGTTTTACATCGTTTTCAAAGTGTTAATTTCTTGTTTTGCATCTTTTTGAAAATGTTCATTTCTTATTTTGACGTTTTTGAAAATGTTAATTTCTAGTTTTAAAACTTTTTGAAAGTATTACTTTCTTGTTTTGACCTTTCTGAAAATGTTAATTTCTTGTTTTACGTCTTTTTGAAAGTGTCAATATCTTGTTTTGATCTTTTTGAAAGTGTTAATTTCTTGTTTTACGTCTTTTTGAAAGTGTCAATCTCTTGTTTTGACCTTTTTGAAAGTGTTAATTTCTGGTTTTGACAGCCTTTGAAAATGTTATTTCTAGTTTTGATCGTTTTGAAAACGTCAATTTCTAGAAAAAAGCTTTTTTCGAAGGCATTCTTTCCATGGTTTCCCAGTTAGGAATAGGTTAACCTATTCTGCGTACACACCCTTCGTGTATCTTCAGTATGCAGTGCCCGTATGCATCTCCAGTGGTCGCTTATTGTTAGGAAAGGGACTACAGTAATTTAAGGCTGGGCATGAGATCCTAAATAAAGGAATGGACGCTCCATTTAGTTCATGTGTTTGCTTCGGCTGAGTTGGTTTGTCGGGACTCGGGACACACAGGACGACACATGATGCAATGCATTGGGACGCTCACTGACTCCCGATCGCATCATCGCCATGAATCCAAGGGAAGAGGGAAGGGAAAGGATGGGACGGGACTATTTTTTGTGTGTTTGTTTGTTGGAGACTGGCCAGGGGAGGCAGGTAAAGAAATTTTCACTATTACAGAATTTTCGACCGGCTTGAAAATGTCAAATTGTGGAATTTATGAGCCTACTTGGTTATGTCTTGAAAATGGCCGTAACTGTAAATCATTCCCCACGCGCGTCGCCTACTATAAAATGACCCAATGTACTCGTCTCTACACTGCAAACAATTTTCACGTAGAATTTGTCACAAATCACCTTTTCCCATCGCCTCTCACTGCCCTTCCCTCTCCTCGAGGCTCTTCAAGGCCAGACTTGGGGGTCGTCCGTATATTACGTCTCCACATACAAGCTTCCTGTGGCATTCCTATGTCTTTTTGTTTTAAAAATCTTGTCTATAGAAACCTACTTCGAGAGCTTTTGAAAAAGTTAAAAACAACTGTTTTACTAAAACATCTGATTTTATGCTCTTTCACTTTTAAACATGTTGCTTTTGTTTTTTAAAAAACTATTTTTGAAAACGATATTTTTGAAAACGCTTTTTTGAAAACGCTTTTTTGAAAACGCTTTTTTGAAAGCGCTTTTTTTGAAAACGCTTTTTTGAAAGCGCTTTTTTTGAAAACGCTTTTTTGAAAGCGCTTTTTTTGAAAACGCTATTTTTGAAAACGCTATTTTTGAAAGCGCTTTTTTTGAAAACGCTTTTTTGAAAACGCTTTTTTTGAAAACGCTTTTTTGAAAACGCTTTTTTTGAAAACGCTTTTTTTGAAAACGCTATTTTTGAAAACGCTTTTTTTGAAAACGCTTTTTTTGAAAACGCTTTTTTGAAAACGTTTTTTTGAAAACGCTATTTTTGAAAACGCTATTTTTGAAAACGCTTTTTTGAAAACGCTTTTTTGAAAACGATATTTTTGAAAACGCTTTTTTGAAAGCGCTTTTTTTGAAAACGCTTTTTTGAAAGCGCTTTTTTTGAAAACGCTATTTTTGAAAACGCTTTTTTTGAAAACGCTTTTTTTGAAAACGCTTTTTTGAAAACGCTTTTTTTGAAAACGCTTTTTTTGAAAACACTATTTTTGAAAACGCTTTTTTTGAAAACGCTTTTTTGAAAACGCTATTTTTGAAAACGCTATTTTTGAAAACGCTTTTTTGAATGCGCTTTTTTTGGAAACGCTTTTTTGAAAACGCTAATGTTTGAAACGCTATTTTTGAAAAATTATTGTTAAAAGAATCATTGTTTAAGAAAGTATTTTTAAGAAACTGTTTGAAAAGCATTTTTAAACGCTGCTACGTCAGCTATTTAACTGTTGGTTTTCAAATGTTGTTTTTCAAAATAGTGCATGCTCTCAAAGAAGTTTATTGTTTCACTACGAGCAAATAAAAGTGTCGGGATTTGTAAAGTCACTTTGAAAAATGTCGGATATGTTTGGAAACGCCATATTTTCAAACTATACTCTGTATAACAGTGTAAGCTGTAGTTTTCCAAATCTTCTATTTTAAAAAAATAGTACACAATTTGTAAAGATATTTATTTATGTGTTACCCATTTTCACGATGTGAGTTTCGATGAAACCGCTGTTTTTTTAAAAGCAACTTTAATTCTCTATAAACATTGTTTCTAAAAGAACGTTTTTATCCATAACAATTTTTAAAAAATCGTCGTTTAAAAGTGTTGGTTTTTATAAAGCTAATTTTTAAATTACTTTTCCAAACATGGTTTTTAAACTTGCTGTAATAATATATGACCTATAAACACCGTTAAAGCTGCACAATTGTAGAAAATCATTTTTTTAAAGTGAAAGAACTTCATTAAAAATCGTCATTTTCCCTCCCCCTCAATGCTTTTCAAGGAATGTATGGACGGCCTCTCACTACAGTAAGCACGTAGCTATGGACAGAGTGAGTGGAGTAGAGTGTGTAACCATTGAAGTCATTTCCGAAATGGCAATCAATTCAGTATGCAGTTTTCATTCAACATCTACAATTCTTGGTCTTAGTTTTACTCAAAATTTGCCGTGGCATTTCCCCAGAAATACTCTTTTCCCCTCGTTTTCTTTCTTTGCAAGTTGCAATCAATTGTGCGTCTAAAGTCGAACGAGAACAAATTGCAGTTCAAGGAGAGCAGTTCCACATTTTTTTTTCTCTACATTTATTTCTGAGCATTATTTCTCGCTCACAAAGTGCATCAATCTGGAAAGGATGCAATTGCCTCATTTGTTGGTGGGTTATATAAACGCGCCTGGGACGGACCCACAAATATATAGACTAAATGCATATACTATTCTGTATTGTCGATTTACCAAATTTTGGAGGCTAGGCAAAGCAGTATTGTGTACAAGTTGAGGGTCATTAAAGTAATTTGCGACCAAAAAAAGATTTTGCCTGCATTTCTCAATAAACAGAAAATCCCCCGTGGGAATGGGACCAACGAAAATGAGACATGGAACACGTACTGATGTTGATATTTGTATACTAAGGCGGAGATTTACTAATTACATGTTCATTTCCTCGTGAAGGAGCATTGTGCGGTAAGTTCAGCGTCCCTTCAGTGTCATTTTGACACAAGTAAGTGTAAGTCACAACTATGCATTTAGTTTTTACCTGTGTGCTCACAAAAATTGGAATTTCACTTTGATTCTTTTTCAAACAGGAAAACTGGAATTTATACTTTTCAAAAACCTTGCAACTACTACCTACTTACACTTTTTCAAAAATAGACAAACTTCTATTTACACTTTTGTAAAAGTGGTAAGACTGATATTTACACCTTTTCCAAAATAGCAAACGGATACTTACTTTTTTTTAAAGAAAGACAAACTGCTACTCACACGTAAAAAAAACAAAACTGCGACCTTTCAAAGGGAGCAAAACGGCTATTTACACCTTTTCAAAAATAGTAAAACTGCTACTAACACTTTTCAAAGGAAGAAAACTTCTATTTGCACTTTTACACAAGTGGTAAAACTGATATTTACACCTTTTCAAAAATAGTAAAACTGCTACTTACACTTTTCAAAGGACGAAAAAGTGCTATTTACACTTCTTAAAAGTGATAAAACAGCTATTTACACCTTTTCAAAAATAGTAAAACTGCTACTAACATTTTTCAAAGGAAACAAAACTGCTATTTGCACTTTTACAAAAGTGGTAAAACTGATATTTACGCCTTTCCAAAAATAGTAAAACTGGTAGTTACACTTTTCAGAGGACGAAAAAGTGCTGTTTACACTTCTTTAAAAGTGATAAAACTGACATTAACACCTTTTCAAAAATATTAAAACTGCTACTTACACTTTTCAGAGGACGAAAAAGTGCTATTTACACATTTTCAAAAGTGATAAAACTGGCACACCATATTTACACCTTTTCTAAAATAGTAAAACTATTACTTGAATATATTCAGAAAATGAATAAAGGTGGTATTTACAATATTTGCAATCAAAATAGTTGATTATTAATTCTTAAGTTAGGATGAAATTAGGCGAGTGCTGGACTTGGCCCACAAAATGCTTCTCCACACACGATAGGTAAGTATGCAGACTAAATTAATTAGAAGAGCTGAGTTGGCCGAATACATAGAAATTATAGGCTTCCTTGAACTATAGCAGTGTGGGAAAGTAGCATTGAACGTGTTCTATCTGGATTGTGTAATTATATTTTTGAAGATAGAGTCCATGTACATAGATGTACATACCTGTGAGTAGATAATAAAGTATGTGCGATTAGCCCGGCGTAAGAGGGAATGGAAATACATAGTCATTAAGTAATTTGGTGAGATAGTGAGAGAGAGAAGGAGAGAAGGAGAAACATTAATTGCTCAAATTTGCATTTGAACGTGCATACAAGCGTATTAATGAGATTTATATTGAACGAGCCGGGCTAATATTATCTCTCTCCCTATTTCCTCCCTTTTGGCTTCTGCAGACGGATATTGCCAGGAAATTCCTTTTCCTTTTTCCTCCTCACGAATCTCGTCTCCTATAATGGGGGATGGGTCTAATGCAAACATTGCGAATTGCAATTAAAATTATATCTGGGAAAGATATCAAATATCAGGGCCAGACCAGCCAGTAGTGCTTCTGTCTATTTAATTATGTATTTACTTTCATTTTTACATCCTCAACTATAAGTTTTCTCTTCACTGGCACTGCACTGTTCTAGTGAAGGACCTTTCACAAAATAACGCCACTTTTCAGTCACTTGGCATGATTGGGGCTACATTTTATAATAGTTTTTAATGTATTTTGCACTTCACAAAAGGCTAAAACATGAAATTATTATTCTCAACAAAAAGTGACAAAACGCTCTAACAACATTTTTTACACGTTTGAAAGCTTCAAATGAATGTCTATAAAAAAGAAAAAACATGAAACTTACCGTTTGAAAAGGTGCAACACTCGAAATTGGTGTTTCTTAACCGTGTAAAAGCCCAAAATTAACGACTAAAAATACAACAAACATGAAACTGACATTTTAACCTATTCGGAACTGGGAAACCATGAAAAGCATCGTTTACAAAAAGGTTTATTCTTCAAAATATCCTTTTCAAAATAGTCAATACTAGAAATTACACTTTCAAAAACATTCCAAACTAGTAACTAGTGCTTTCAGAAAGGTCAAGAGTCAAAATAAAAAACTAATGTTTTCAAAAACTCTCAAAATTAGTAACCAACACTTTCAAAAAGGTACTATAGCTAGAAATTACCACTTTTAAAATGGTCCAAACAAGAGAAACCATTTTCAAAAAGATGTAAAGCTAAGTTATATTGCTGGTTTGAAAAGGTTAAAAAGGTGCAAAACTTTAAACCAAAACGTATAAAAGCGTCTTTATTAGCAAGCACAAACGATAAAGCTAGCTTTTTAAGCGTTTTCAGAACGTTTCAAACTGGAAACAACGTTTTGAAAACGTATCAAAACATATGTATAGACAATGATTCTCAATAACACTACTGATAAACAGTATTTCCGTATGAATTTCAAAGTTTGTATGTAAATCAAAACAATTATGTATTTATGTATCTGCCTAGGTACTCACATTTAGCATTTATTCTCTTTTCACTTTTTCTATGACATCATATCTGCAAGCCCCCTAATAATAGCTCCCGAGCAATGATGAAGATAAAACATTTGTTTGTACAGTTTACACGTTTGCTTGCTTGGTTTGAAATGCAATCACTATTCCTTCCAGCTGCATACAATCTACACCCGCACTGATGAGCTCCGTTCATAGCAAAGATGAAAGGCAATCGTTATTAAATTAAAAATCAATTGCTCTTGCAAAATATTTACGGAATTCATCGGTCCTTGTTTTTGCTGGGTTTGGTTCAACCAACTTATGGATCGCTTACCTCGTTCACAAGCATTCTTGTGGTATTTTATATTTTAAAATCTGGGATAAACCGAAAGAAAAAATGGCGCTCTTTACCATTAAAAATGCACTAATTCTTAATTACAGATAATTTACGCGCTAGTGAAGTTTTGTAAATGTAAATGCTACATTTATATATACAAACAATTTTTCAAAAAAAATGACTGCAAAGAAATTTCCCCTGACCTTTGACCTTGAACTCACCCAGAATAGCCGGCTATATAATTCTACAATTACTGCAGTAGTTTAAGATAATGCCTTTGCACTTAATGCTAAACGTTGTGGATTGATTGAAGGGAAGGCAATATTTTGCAATTAACAAAATCCATACTATGTACCTAATTACGTTTTCTACTATTACTTATGTATATATACTATTACTGTAACCCTGGTTTTAATTAAGGTACACTTTGGAGATATTAATTATCGTGCTGGGCCCAATTAACGATAAAGATGAG
>JAQFZC010006852.1:0-11965 GCA_034695205.1 Dicyrtoma fusca
TCGCCGGGGCTCAAATAATCGCCGGGTTTGAGGCTCAAAGTTTTGATAATCGCCGCGGCGATTATTCGGTCAATTACAGTATTTATGATGTTTTTAATGATAACTATATCATGTTGACGTTTCAGAAGCAAAATGATGCACATTTAAGTTTGGCTAAATGTAAAGTGATGCATATCCTATCCACGAAGTTTAATCTGAAAGCAAAATGATAGGTTATCCACTATATCCATGGATGTACTTTGGATATGAATCACTTTGCTTTTAGCCAGAATTGGATGCACATTCTGCTTCTTAAGCGACGATATGAAAATGCTATAGTAACTTAAAATTCGATTTTATCAAATACAAAATGGTGATTTGGTAATCGTTTGCTCTCCCTATGTAATATTTAACACCGAATAGGTTAACTTAAACTCTGTGCAACGTTTTTTTGTTATGATGATAAGTAACATTGATTGCACTATTAATTATCGTTATGGTGTTTTTGGGTTGTTCCGCAGTGCCCCTTCGTCATTAAGTAAAGGACCTGCCACAGAAAATTCTCCTGGTACTTCACGTGGGGTCCGAATGAAATTGAATAAAAAAACAGCTAAGAAGACGCTTCCTGACAATATGGATGTAGTTAACACCGCCGACTTGTCCCCATCATCATCTCTTAATCAAGCAGGGGCTGAAGTCTGTGGTAAAACTGTTTTACTCTATTTATATGCTGCCACTATGGCCACTTGTCATCCCAATTATGGATGCACCAAACTAATTACTTTTTTGTATCTGAGATTTAAAATATTCACAATATGGTGTTTACAGATGTGTACGTGCTTCCGAACGGCCAATTTGACATGCTGCAAGGGAATCTCCTGCCAGACTTAAATTGCGTGGTACCGAAGACGGAGGCGGACGCACCTGCTATTAAACTGAACCAGTTTGATGGCCTTGCAGAATTGAGGATAATACCAGCAAGTGAATATCATAAGATACATGTAGAGGCAATCAAAATGCTTGAAAAAGCTAAGACCAACAGTAATCCTTCTGACTCAGATTCCGTAAAACTACAGGTGAGAATATTTTTCAGAAATTATAATTATTTGCGTGTCGCTTTCATTGTTGTATGAATGGTGTGACTGACTTTTTGAATGGTGTGATTGGCAGTCTAAAGAACCAGAACATACGGTGGTATCTGTTCAAAAAGATATAAGGCCCCTTTTGGAAGGAAGTGAAATCTTCAGTTCAGCACCGGAAAGTCGTCCAAGCGGACAGACGTTTACTCCTAGACTCACCTTTACTGTTGTTTATGAAAACGATGGGACCACCCGTTTTATTCAACAACCCTCTTCATATCCTGCAGGTGAAAACCCGTTTTCTCCTGAGGACCAGACTAACCTTTTTACCATTGCGGAAGATACTTTTTTTTTATTTGGACCAAGTGACAGTACTCATGCAACTCCAGCTCTTGAGGTAAATATATGTGGCAGAACACTATCAAGTACTTTACCTCATTCCACTTTTTTGGACCTGTATTCTTTAGATTAGTATATTGGCTTGAAATCGTGATTACCTTATTAACTAATTTACAATTATTTTGTATAGAATCAATCGCAAGATCCTCCTAGCTCTCCAGCGAAAAGATGAGACATTTTATCAAAAAAAGTGAGGCAATATTAAGTGGGCATTTGTTCAAATTTCTTGAATATGATCTTCCTAAAAACTTTCTACTGATCAATGAAAGTTCAGCCAATTCTGATGGTGACACGAGTCTCCAAATGAATGAAGGACGGTCGTGTGATTTGCCAATTATTTTGAGTTCAAGTGTTACAACTAATGATTAGTCGTTGGATACGTTAAGAAGCTCCTGTGAAACCCAGCAACACGAACATAACTTAACTAATTATCTTAATTCCGAAATCCGACTTAACACTTGTATGTTAACTCGCTATAACTTGACTGTCAACTTAAGGAACTAAAAAAATTGAAATAAAATAGGTAGATACATAGTTCGAAAAATACGAATCTCAATGATTCGCTTTATTCAATTTTTAGTAAGAACTTCTTTGATCTACAACAGGGCTGCAGTCCGTTTAAACTAGTGTCTAGAATAGACTTTTCGGCTTTTGTTACCAGCCCGTGAGAAGACTAACTTTGATTTCGTAACAATGCAAGGTGAATATCATAAATGGTGGTAAAAGTATTATTGATAAACGAATATATGTATATCGTACTGTCGCTTACTTTTTATCGTGATTACTTGCAAGTTAATTATTGTGCATACATTTTTGATACATTTTTATTCGTACATTTAATTTTATGTAACTCTTTGTTTAGTATGCTAATTTGATAGTGCTAAACGGGTTATAATTAGCAGTATTTGTTATACATTTAGTAATTATAACAGTATTTATAATTAGGCAAATCCCTCCCAATACCAATACAAATGATTTTTGTGTTACTGTGCATTCACAATAATTTAGTAGTATGTACCTTATAGTGTTATTTTCTAAAGTACAAAAATTAATTACTTCGTTGTTTTTTTTGGTCACTTTTGTTTAGTTTCATCGAACTTGTCGAATTTAGATTTTAAATGTAGTACAATTGGCATATTTTATTATGCTGTTATAGTTTACAGCGCAGTGGAAACTCGATATAACGGCGCACCGTATAACGGTCAACTCGATATAGCGGCGAAAAATATTTTCCCCGGGTCGTACGCATTATGCTTTATAATGTTATTGCGAATAACGGTGAATAGTTATAACGGTTACAATTTTAAAATTACAAACCGTTATGTCGAGTTTCCACTTGTATAGCTATGTAATATTACTTATTATATTATATTTGTGATTAAAATTACCATATATAAAATCCAATAACTACTTAGATGTGTGACTTATTATTATTGTGTGATTTTTTCACTTATTTGTTGCCATCAAGGAGTAGTATTTTGAGTAATTCGTATACCTATTTAATAATGGTTTCAAGTGCATGCTTTGAGTACGTGAATCCCCGAACTGTTACGCTGAGTTTGTGGATTTGAGTACATGGATTCGAGTTTATGGTTCGAGTTCGTGACCTTCGACTACATGGTTTCGAGTTCATGGTTCGAGTTGGTGGTTTGGAGCCCGTGATTTCATGATTCGATTCAAATTTGTGGTTTTGAGTTCATGGTTCAAAGTGGTTTCGAGTTCGTGGTTCGCGTTTGTGGTTTCGAGTAAATAGCTTTCGAGTACCTACTACCCTTTAAACTTTAAACATCTCCCATTGCTGTCTCTATTAATGTATGTATTGTAAAGGACAGGCCCTTCCTCCGAAGGGGGGAAGGGGGAGAGGCAGGCGAGAGAGTGGCAAGTAGTGCCAGAGAGAAGGGAGGCCTGCGAAGAGGAGGGAGAAGAGAGAGAATGGACGAGAGCGAGAGGAAAGGGAGAGGAGCAAGACAAGAAGGAGTATTAATAGTTGTAAGAGGGAAGGAGAAGTGGGTCAGGTGGAGAGGTAAGAACGGAACAAAGAGAACAAAGAGCGGAGCAGCGTCCCCGAGTCAGTGAGACGAGGGAATGTCGTAAGCCGCATCAGTCTGAAACTAACTTCCAAAGGAGTTGCATTACAAGCAGTGTTGCTGGTGTGAGTCCGTTCAGACCTTCCCAACTAAACCCAAATCTTCTTCTTTCAGTTTCTGTAGCTCTTTCCTTAGCAGGAAGTGAGTGTCTGTTAATTATTTATTATTAGTTATAGTTTATTCGAAAGGAGTGTGGAAGCAGTGAGAAGGAATTATTCCATAGGACTGGAATTTGTGTATGATAAAGAATCAGTGTAAATAAATCAAAGGAGAACATTGTGCCCGGAGTTAGGGGCGTAAATAAAGTGGAAATAAAGACAATCGACGTCTAGAGTTTATTCAGGAGGCAGTTACTGTCATAAGTACCCTCATCATGTCCAGTATCATAGAGAGTGCATCGATACTTATACAAGAGACGGGGGTTCGGTGTAGAGACACTACTAGCCGCGTTGGAGTCGGCTGCAGTAGTTGAGAGGGAGGTTGGAGCCAGTGTAGGATATACTCCTGAGTTACCAGCCAAGAGAGGAAGGGTCAGGATACCAAGGACCTTTCAAGACACGTCCGTGTCATCTTCGAGGCGAGGAAGTCACACGAGCGACGCCATATCCCGAGGGGAGGGATGTTAAATCGGATCGAGTACTAGGAGTCATAGGTCATCTACGGCTAAGAGACGATTTTGGCGTAACTCTGTGTTGCAGTATGTACTGTACAAGTTATCACATGTAAAATTATGTCTAATTAAAAAGATCGACGTGCACGGAGCTAACTTTTAATTACAATATTTGAAAGTAAAAAAGTGTAACAGCTATAACAATACAGTTGATGGCTACTAGTTAAAATGTTCTTTTAAATTTGTCATTCAGGTTAATGTTACTTACCTACATAAATATATACATAAATAGAAGATAAATAAGAAGCTTACGGAAAATAAGCACCGAAAATGTTTATGATTTTTTGGATTTTGATGAGTAAAAATGTTTCCGAATAAACTTGGGGAGGGAAGTCATTCATTGTACAAAGCTACTCAATCCATTCCAACTAACAATAAAACAAACAAGCTTTAGTTCCCACTATTCCCATAAAATAAAAATGTAATAATAATTATACCATAAGCATCTAAAGTACTCAAATTTAAACCCGAAATATGTTTTGTCTAATAGCCCATCTGCGCTTCTCAATCCTCTCAGCCGACTCTTCATCTTCGAATAAGTTAATTGCAATAGTAATTTCGTACTCTACATCCTGAACAGGATTCATTTGCACTGCCATATTAACATCACTGGTAGCTAAAGAACTGGCAATATTGTTAGTTTCCTGGTTAATTAACTTTTACTTATTCATTTGGGGATCGCTTCGGCCTTAAAACGCTATAGGTTCGATAGGGTCTAGTTGGAGGTACTATGTGGTAGGTTCTAGGGGTATAGCGAGGTAAAGATAAGAATGGGCTGCTTCCGTTTTGACCTTGACTTGACCTCGTGGCACTCCCGCCCAATGGGCCCATCTGGCCACTTCGTTGCTGGATATTATTGTTGGTACTTAATTAAGGTTCGGAACAGATCGGATTTGAACAATCCGATCTGGAATCTGATCTGATCTGCCCTCTACCAGATAAAATTATCTAAATCTGAATCCGATCTGATTTGCTTCAGATCCTAAATCGCCAATCTGATCTGATCTGAGGTCAGATATATCTGATGTCAGATCAGATTTATCTGATCTGTACTATTGATTAAGGATAGGAACAGATCAGATTTGAACAATCTGATCTGGAATCTGATCGGATCTGCCCTGTACCAGATAAAATTATCCAAATCTGAATCTGATCTGATTTGCTTCAGATCCTAAATTGCCAATCTGATCTGATCTGAGGTCAGATATATCTGATGCCAGATCAGATTTATCTGATCTGTTCCGAACCTTAGTGCCATCCAACCCAAGCAGCCAGAAACGCAGCAGAAGCAAAAGTGGCAGAAAAAGGGGGAGTGGAAGAAAAAGGGCGATGCGGGAAAAGATAAAAACCAAGGGCAACCACAGCTAGACCAGAAAGCCAGAGATGAGCTGGTCAAGGAGAAGAAGAAGAATTCCTTCTGCTTTAAGTGCAACGGTAAAGGCCATTGGAAGCGTGAGTGTAAATTCAACACAGATCAGCAAAAAGATGCGACGACGTCAGAAAGAAAGAAAAAGGTGGAAAAGGTGGAAAAAGACTCTGAAAGTGAGGACGAAAATGATTTCACACACATCCACACTACAGCAAAGATTAATGCCTTGACAGAAGTAGTAGAATCAAACCCATACCTATGGATGAGCGACTCTGGTGCAACGATGCATACCTGTGGGACGAAAGAATGTTTCAGCGATTATGAAAAATTCCCCAGACCGATGGAGGCTCAGGTAGCTGATGGAAGGGTTCTAGAGATTGAAGGACAAGGTACGATAAAATTGCTTGCTTTAATCAATGATAAGTGGAATAGAATTACGCTTGAACAAGTGTGATTCGTTCCCGGAGGCGATAATTTATTTTCAGGAACCAAAATGCTGAACAATGGATTCACCATCGTCAAAAAGGGTACGGTGACTCAATACTATGATGGAGATAAACCAATGATGAAAGCAGAGCAAGGAGAAGGCGTAAGGGCGCATTATATGTGCTTTAAACCAGAGAATCCAGTAAAACTGATGTCGATTAAACTATGGCACGAAAGGCTAGGCCACGTAAACACGCGGTATCTAGTGAAGACAGCGCAGAAAGGTGCAGTAAAAGGGCTCTCGCCAGGCGACTTAAAGGGGGAACCACTGGAAAACTGTCGCATCTGTATTAAAGCCAAAGCAACGAAAGCATCTTTTAGAGCGAAAGAATCAAAGACGCAGTACTTACCCGGAGAAAAATTCCATGGAGATTGTATAGAACCAATAAACCCGGTGTCTATGGACGGGCAGAAGTACTACCTACTCTTGAAGGATGACGCCACAAACTATAGAACGGCGTACTTTCTAAAGAATAAAGATGAAACCTATGAGTGCTGGAAGGATTACGTCAAGATGATTGAGACGCAAACCGGCAGGAAGGTCAAGGCATTCATGAGTGACAACGGGACGGAGTTCAAAAATGCGGAGGTACGTAAATACTTTCAGAAAAAGGGCATTAAGCATGAAAACTCTGCACCCTACTGTCCACAGTCCAACGGAAAGATAGAAAGAGAGGTGAGGACAGTAAAAGAAACTGCGAGAGCACTGATGATCCAGTCCGGAATACCGAAAGGGTTGTGGTCGGAGGCAGTGGGAGCAGCGTGCTACATACTCAATAGGCTCCTGAACAAGAAATGTCAAGAGAAAACTCCAGTTGAGATGATGTACGGAACTAAACCAGATATAAAGCACTTAAAAGTCTACGGAAGCAGAGTCTATGTACTAATTCCGGAGCACAAACGTCAAATCTGGGATGCTAAGAGTGAATTGGGAGTACTGGTGGGATATGCAACCGGAGGGTCAGCCTATCGAGTTTACATTCCAGGGAGAGCCAAGGTCGAAGTCCATGGACACACCCAATTCCTAAAGGAAAAATTGACTGAAGATCTGATTCTAGAGGATGACGAAGACAACAGTAAGTCACGCAATACCATTTTAAATGCATTATTAAAGGGAAGTTTTGGCACAGGCCAGGGAAATACTAGTAAACCAAAATCGGGGACTGGAACCAGTCCTCCACTAAGCGGGAACAAAAAGGGGAAGCCGACTAATCCTGCTAAAAACCTAAACCAAACTAAGGGTCCAGCACTTACAGACCTTAGTGATGAAGCAAAAGAGAATATGCAAAAATGGATTGCTGAAGAAAAGCAAAAGATCCTTACTGGAAAAATAATACCCAGTAAAGAAGATTGGTATTCACAAATACAAGCTGCGCAAGCAAGATTTAAAAAGAATCAAACAGAAGCGCAAGAAGTCATTGAAGAAGAAGCTCGGTTAGCTCTTGAAAGAAAAGCAATAGAAGAGAAACTCAAAGAGAAAGCGGAGAAAAAGGCAAATAAAACCTTAGAGGAGAAAGGAATCTCTGTAGTTGAGGAACCTCACTACAACATCCCTAGTCCAGACAACGAAGTAGAAGTCGAAGCCGATAGAGACAACTACTTAAACTCCGCAGATGAAGACAATGGCAAGGAAGGTAGCGATACTAGAGATGAGGAGGACGATTTCCAAGACGCTCAACAAACGCTGGTCCAAGATGAAAATGAGTCAGAAGACTCATCTCCAAGAAAAAGCCTAGATTTTCAGAAAAACCGAGAGCTGTTTGAAACTGGAAAAGTATCTGGAGAAAAATCTCCAAAATACGACAAAAATCTTGAAATTTTCAATAAAAAAGTGAAGGAAATTCAAGCAGAAAAAGAAAAGCGTAAAACGGGTACGAAAGCTGCCACCCTAGAAAGACCCAAGGAGGTGGTTAAACCCGGGAAAGAAGCTAAAACAAAGGTGGAAAAACCGAAGAAGGACGTTTCACCACCAACCAAAACGAGAGAAGACGGCGGTGGTCTAAGGTCAAACCCAAAGCCAAAGACGTTGAATACGATACGAGAGATGGAGCACGTCGAACCAGACTCGTATGAGGGGGCAGTAAATGGGAATAATAAAAACAGGTGGGTTGAAGCGATGAGGAAGGAATTGGAAGCACATAGCTCCAACGGCACCTGGTACCTCACAAAGAACAGATGGCTTCAATCTAAACATAACCTAAACAAACCACAAATTCTTCAAAATCGTTGGGTGTTTCGAATCAAACGCAATACTGATGGGTCTGTAGCCAAGTTCAAGGCCCGACTGGTGATTAAAGGCTATGCACAGAGGGAAGGAATAGATTACAATGAAACCTTTGCTTCAGTGAGTAGGTACGAGTCAGTCAGGCTCCTACTTAGTATAACGGCAATTAAAAACCTAAAGATGATGCAGTTTGACATAGAAACGGCGTTCCTGAATAGCCCAGTGGCGGAGGAGATCTACATAAAACAACCTCACGGCTTCTACAATGGGAAAAAGGAGCAAATATGCAGGTTGGTGAAATGCCTGTATGGATTGAAACAAGCTCCAAGGGCGTGGAGGGATACATTCACAGCTGCGATGAAAAGATCCGGCATCATGCCTCTGGAAAACGATAAAAGCGTGTACATAGGGAAAATTAATGGAGCAACTGTTTATTTAATCCTGTATGTAGATGATGGGCTGGTAATCGCAAAGAAACAGAAAACCATAGATGCGGTACTGGAGGTGGTGAAAAAGAATTTCAAATGCACTATCTCAGCACTAACGACTTATTTGGGGATCCAGATAATTCGGCACAAAGAAGGAATGACGCTAACACAGGAGCAATACACTAAAACCCTGCTGAAGCGGTTCAACATGGAAGAAGTGATTACGCATACAGTACCCATGCAACCATACGTAAAACTGGAGAAGTCTAAAAACCCGAAGCTGGGGGAATACAATTATCCTCACATCATCGGAGCACTTCTTTATCTGGCAAAATGCACGAGGCCAGATATAGCATTCGCAATAAGCAAACTGTCGAGATACCTACAATACTACGACGAAACCCATTGGAATGCAGCACTAAACGTACTCAAGTATTTGAAAAAGACGAGTAATTACGGGCTTCACTATGCTGTCAGCGGCGCACTAGAACTAGTGGGTCACTCCGATGCTGATTATGCAAGCGACCCGGATGATAGACGTTCAACCTCGGGAATGATGTTCACCATGAATAATACACCGATAAGTTGGAGCAGTCAGAAACAAACTGGAGTGGCACTGTCGACGTTAGAAAGCGAATATGTGGCATTATGCTCAGCGGCCAAAGAAGCAAACTGGCTGAGAAAGATGATGAAAGAAATCAGATTGGAACAAACTGAACCTACACTGATACGGGTAGATAACAACGCGGCGATAGCATTGGCAAAAAACCCGGAGCACCACAAGAGAAGCAAGCACATCGACATCCAATACCACTATACCAGAGAGCAGGTGCTGGACGGAAAGATTAGAATCCAGTACGTAGAATCCAAGGAGCAGAAAGCTGATTGCCTGACGAAACCACTAGGCAAAGCTCAAATGGAAGCAAGTAGAAAGCAAATCAACCTGGTCGGGGTAAACCAATTCGGTGTAATCAATGCCATGATAATGATTGGAATAATGATAATGATTATGTTCGGGATGGCGGCTGGAACTGAGACCACAGGGAACCCTGTGATCTGGCGAGTAAACCCGTTACCCGTAGCAACGCAATGGACAATGGTAACCCTGGACTTGCGGATGATAAACCCATGCAACGCTGCAGCCTGGCTAACAAGCAATACCACCATGGCCCTCAAAGCAAAGATGAAATGTGATGAAATGTTCCAGGAATTCTGGATCGAGCCACTAATGGAGATATGCCCAAGAAAGGAACAAGTACACAGAGTAAAGAGAGTGGTTCCGATAGTAATAGCAATGGGATTGTCGTATGTACTTGGAGCAGTAGGCGTTGGCATGAGCACCACAGCAATTACGTTCACATATCAAAACTCGGCAAGAATGGACGAGATGGAAAAGAAAATGAATCGTGACCGTGAAAGGCTGAGAGTAATGGAAAGTGAAACCAAAATGAACGCGATGAATATTCAAACCCTTCAAAGTGAATTGAAAAGAGGACTTGATAGAATAGAGGACCTCTTCGGAGATTTGATGGAGTTCAAAGAACATTCAGTAGATATGAGTTTCACAGTCTCTTACATCATGACAAGATTGGTACTTGGTAAAACTGTACTACAAAGCTTGAAGAGATCCTGGACACTTGGAAAGATGACACAGGAGTTCATGGATTATTTAAACGTTAGTCTGCCTTGCGGAGCAGGATGCCCAATCGACTTCGCAGACGCTAAACGATGCCGAATGGAGATGGATGATGACATTATGCACATGGATTTGATGGTACCTGTAGTAGACACAGAACTGGTGATAGTTGAAGCAGACCCGTTCGAGATGATGAAGAAGGTGAATGGCTCAACATGCACAGTCAAATACGCTGGACCGAAAAATGCCTTGATAGACAAGAGGAAGGATTGCATAATGGATGTGAATTTCAGAACACCAACTGATAAGAAATTGATGACAAACTCATTTAGCATCTGCAGACCAACAATGACGTTGAAAAGAGAGAACAGGAATTTTAAGCTAGAAGATTGCAGACCAGAAATTCCTGGAGATACAGAAGAATATGTACAAGTCAAGATAAGCAACGGTGAATATCACATTTACTGTCCCGGAGAAAGCTACATACTCGGAGTCAGAGAAAGCCAGAAATGTCCAGATTATGTATTCACGTTGGCTCTGACGGCAGACTTTACAATTCTAAACCATACATACTCAGGAGGAACGATGGAGTGGTTCTTAGAAGAGCAGTTACACCCCAACTTCCTGGAGCAGATAAAGTTTCATCTACAATCGAAACTAAACCTAACGAATTTGATAGAACCATTGAAAGCCCCGGAGAGTTATGAAGAGCAGTCAGCTTACATAGACGCGGGGACGGTGCACATTACTTCAGCAGTTTTGGGATTCTTTGTTTTAATCCTGTTACTAATGATAATTATTGGACTTTGGTTAACGTGTAGAGGAAGATGGAGATCTATACGAGACGGCTATACAAATACAGGAAGGCTTGCAGAATTAAACGATGAAAACATGGATGAAACCAGACGGTTAATCAACACTGCAGTCAGCAGTTTAAGAAACCAGATGGAATCAGAAACGGAGGAAATAGTTCGATCGGCGCTAAGAACACAGGCTGAACAACTAGCGGCTCAAGCAGAGGAACAGAAACGAGTGATGCAAAGATTTGTGGAAGATGAAGTCCAATACCAGATAGAGCATCGACATGACAACTCTGAGACCTCACCTCCAAAACCATTAAGGAAGATGCATACCTTAAACCCGGTACAGATAAGAGGGACGTATGCAGAGCCACAAATACTGATCCGGAAAACCTCAAACGCAGAAGAAGGAGGAGTGATTAGACGAAAATCAAAAGTTGACAATTGGTTTTTCGAAATGGCGGCAGGAGCATATGGACGAAACTCAAGAGATGAGAATTCATTCTCCTACAATCCGGAAGGCGCTTCCAGCAGTAGCAGAGAGGCAGAGCGAGGAAGCATGGCAGAAGTTAATTTACTTGACGACCGAGCGGTATTTTCACCTGAACGCAAAGGACTTTCGCTGCAGAGAGGGCAAGCCAAGAAAGAGCCACCGATGAGCAGGAAGTACAGCAAATGATCCCCAGACAAGAAAGGAAGAGAGCGGGGGTTCAGGGAGAAAATAAGGAAGGTGTTGAAGTTGATTACAAAGATCTGAATTGGCAGATTGTTAGATCTTTTATAATTGGCATTTAATTAGGCATGAGTT
>JAQFZC010006853.1:0-11962 GCA_034695205.1 Dicyrtoma fusca
CCCAAATCTCTTCTTCTTCCAGTTTCTTTAGTTATAATTATTAATTCTATTTCATAGCAATAGTTATTAGTTTTAGTGTTTAGTTCATAGCCCTTGCGGCGAAGTTATAATTAATTATTTGGAAAGTGTGAGAAATAAATCATTCTCCATTTGTAACTCGTTTCAGTGACTTTCAACAATCCGTAATGATTTCGGGTTTTTATCAACATCACAATTAGTTATCGTTCATTAATTCTA
Organism: Dicyrtoma fusca; assembly: GCA_034695205.1. Taxonomy (NCBI): domain Eukaryota; kingdom Metazoa; phylum Arthropoda; class Collembola; order Symphypleona; family Dicyrtomidae; genus Dicyrtoma; species Dicyrtoma fusca. The sequence goes on from JAQFZC010006853.1 coordinate 238, forward strand.
TTCCCTCAAGCTCATAGCATATCCTGTGATTCATTACTTAACTAAAATACTATTTACCACCAGTTTAGTAGTCCTCCAGATCAGTGACTAGTAGTATCCCACCTAGACTCCATAGACAGCAGGAGCGTGGTAGTTTGCGGCCACGCCCGCACCCCGGACAGACTTTGTGTGCTCCCTTCGGACAGTCGCCTGAGTGATTGGGGTGATCACCCGCACCCTCAATATCCCGTTCGCGACCTAGACAATATTACTCCCGTCTCGGGCATCGAAACCCCTAGAGAAGAAAGTCAAAATCCAAGGCGCGACCACTCGTTAATTGCCTCGCGCTTCTGGGTAGACTTCTGGGTGGTCCACCTGACTGGTGACCCAAGTGATTGGGATTTTCGCCCGCGCCCTCCGTGACCCGTCCTCTGCCTCGGCAAGATTGCATCAGCTCCAGTCCTCAAAATCCCGAGGGAAGGAAGTCAGGATCCAGGGCGCGACCAGTTGTTAAGTGCCGCGCTTCCCAGAACAAACTCCCGTAGGCCCCACCTATTCAGTGACCTATGTGAGTGAGAATTTCACCCGCGCCCTAGAAAACTAGCCCGCGGTCTCGACAAGATCACCCCCTCCTCGGTTGTCAAGATTCCGAAAGGTAGAGGTCGTAATCCCTGGCGCGACCTAGGATTAAGTGCCGCGGTCTCTAGGTCAAGTCCTCTTGTGTTCATCCGTGGCTGAGACGTGAGAGACGAGAGACCTCACCCGCGACCTCAATAACCTACCCGCGACCTCTGTAAGATCGCTCCTAGCTCCGCAGTCGAGGACTCGAGAGGAAAAAGTTGGATTCCTAGGCGCGACCAATAATTCAAGGCCGCGCAGCTCAGAACAGGGTTTTGTGTGTTCTTCCATGACAGTGACCTGTGTGACGGGGGGGATCCCACCCGCGCCTGTGAAGTCCAGCCCGCGTCCTCCGCAAGATCGCTCTTGCCTCTGCCATCAAGATTCGGAATGAGAAAAAGTCGCGATCCTAGGCGCGATAACTGGTTAAGTGCTACGCATCCTTGTCAACTTAAACAGTCTTGACGGGAATCTCCTCCGCGCCTCCAAAATCGCCCCCGCTGTCTCCGCGGGCTCACCTCGACTGCTGCAGCCATCGGTTTTAGGAGGAAGAGGATCCCGACGGGCGCGCTCGTCCATTGATAGATGCGAGCCCCTGTCAAAGGCTCCAACCAAGTGCGTCCTCCTAAGTGGTCTTATGAATAGTGCTACGGGCTGATAAGGCTGGCTGAGTGGAACCGAGGGAAATATCTGCAGCGCGCCTCACCCTAGTGTCCTCTAGTGCTCTAGTGATAATTGATAGTGATAGGCAGTCTCCCGGTTCGCGCGCGAGTTGAACCGGAGGCGCGCTTGTTTAGATTGGCCGCTTAGGCCCTACTACCTCAAGATAGATTCGACATCCCCGTGTGTCAGAACTCATAAGTTATTGCAAATGACTCTACGTCCTCTTCGTGGATAGTGAAGTTCGAAACAATACATCGCCCAAGTTCACAAGTCCGCTCTTTGCCTGGTCTCGCCATGTTCCAGTGGGAACGTTAAATCGGAGTTCAAGACCAGACGTAATCTTTGACTCGTGTGGATAGAGCTTGATTTTGGCGTTATATTGTTGCATGCTTCATTGTGAAACCTAATGTTTTGCATCCGCGTCACTTTGCACTCCGGAAATAATGGATACGAGTACACAAGTCATTTTGCATCTTAATACGTGATATGCACACTCGTAATGTGGAATGGCCCTGTATTTCTTTAGGACCTTCAAAGATGTTTTTAATTTCCCGTCATCACGGGTTTGAGGAGACGGGATTTGTAACAAGTTAAATAATACTTACACATAATATCATGGAATTATTCTACTTCTTATTCATAGAATACCTCAATTAATTTATTAATACATATTACGCAGACTGCAGACACGAATATTTTCATTGTTCTCTTTTAGTCTGTGGAAAAAAACAACTCTTTATTCACAATCCAAACAAACACTACAATGAAATCACACTTTCCCATTAAAGCACTTGGGTTTTATCATTAAATCTCTTCATCAATAGCCACCGCGCATCGGCTACTTTTGAAGACCAGTAATTTATGTTATTTTTATATCGTTTACAATATTATTGATAATTTTAAATGTTTTAGGATTTGCCATCATAGCATAGGTATGAATAACAAACAAACAAAATGATGTAATAATATGCTTAAAGAAAGAAGCAATAATACTTTAATTTATTCTGGTATGTACATATGTACTGTATGTGGGTTCCATTATTCTGCGTCACTAGCATTAGTCAAGGCTGGATTTACCTATTTGAAATATTAAAGTCATTTTGTTGAATTTAACCTATTTGCAACTGCCAAACCAAGTAATGAATGCTTTACAAAAGTCTTTAATTCTATAAGTTACTTTTTTCAAAACGGTCAAAACAAGTCAATAACACTTTTTCAAAACGGTCAAAACTAGTAAATAACACTTTTTCAAAACGGTCAAAACTAGTAAATAACACTTTTAAAAGGTCAGAAAACTATTAATTGCCGTTTTCAAATGGTAGTCAAACTAGAAATTTCCCTTTTTCAAAAACATTCAAAACTAAATATATTACCGTTTCGAAAAGGTTAATCAGTGTGTTGTGGCAGTTTAGATGAGGACACTGAAATAATGATAAAAAATCATACCTGCTATCTATGTATGTATCTGCAATGAGATTTTGTTGTTAATTGTTTTGTACTATACAATTTCAATGAAACGTTGACTAATCATTATTTGATTTAGCTACCAGCACCAGCAAATAAAATATTAAGGTTTTCTACCTTTGCTTTGGAAGCAAAGTGGCAATTATTAGATAAAAACTGACACGCGACTAGATAATATAGGAATAATCAAAATCAAAGGCTATTGCACATAAGTTCTTGGAATTACTTACACTTACAACCTACACACTAATTTGCTCTACTGACTCATATTTTTAATTAAAATCTGGAATTGATAATCAAATCGACAGGGACACTACCTCACTGGCGATTAATACGTTTATTTAGTACGTGAATGATATTCATTGAGTCTGGCTGGACTCGATTTTACAGTGCCACTTACCAGCAAATCAATTCAAGCTGAATTTAAACCAACAGTCTGTAACTTGTGGCCATACACAACAACAAACAATGTGTCTACCATTTACATAAGATAACCTTCAGCTGTATTATTAGTCTAAGGTTCTACAATTCTATTGTACTCAACTTACGCTTTGTGGGAAGATGCTGAGGGCAATTACAGACGCTCGGCTAAAGCAGCACATAGATACAGACAATGAAAATGACGAAGGGACTGAAAGCATGCTGGGACCCACTGGGTCAAATGGAAAGCGGTAAGAATACATATATACTTGTATTAACAATTACGACAAAAAATAGAAGTAATAGTCAAATATCTACTGTGAAAAATGAAAATCATAAAAATATGAAAATATGTGGTTTTAAAGGGATACAGGAAAGGAGGAAGTTCCGGACTACGACAAATTTAAAGATAACCCACCCAAAGATGAGGTTCAAGATTATCAAAGTAGTAAATTGTACAAATACACGACCAAGACAATCAAGGTACAATGATTTATGTCCAAATAGCTCAATTTTATTTTAAAGATGTGCCCTTTTTTTAACAATGCTCGGCTCTTATTTTCAGCTTTTAACTTACATTGGAGGGTTCAGCATTGTTCTGGGGAGTGCGGTAGCGTCCAAATTGACAGCTTTACTAATGACGTCACAGCTCAAGCCACAGACCCGCCGTCAACTCTGCTATGGTGTTCCCAGTAAGTATAAACTAACTACCGTAAATTCTCTTTTACTACGCGGGTCTCTATTAATACTCGGCGGTCCGAGGGGGTGAATGAAATAGTATGCGGGCGTTCTTTAGAGAATTTACGGTACCTATTTCTAATTCATTTTCTGGTTCCAAATGTAAGCAATGAGTAGGTAACTTAACTTGAGAAACAGTAAATCACTAACAAGTGTTGTAAAGCATAGTAAAGCAACGAAAAAACAAGATAAACAAATACAAATAATTTGTCAATTCCAACTCTTTGTTTGCTTTTAACCCGTTCGGAAGTGAGAAACCATGGAATGCAAGCTTTACAAATAAGCTTATTCTATAAATTCTACAGCCTTTTTCAAGGTGGTCAGAACTAGAAATTAAAATTTTTAGTCACAACTACTAAGCAGCACTATCAGAAAGGTCAAAACTAGAAATCAACATTTTCAATAAGATCAAAACTAATCACTAGTACTTTCATAAAGGTCAAAACTAAACACCAACGTTTTCAAAAAGGTCAAAACTAAACACCAACGTTTTCAAAAAGGTGTAAAATGGAATATAAGCACTTTCAAAAAGTCAAAACTAGAAATCATCATTTTTAAAAAAGTCGTAACTAAAATCAGCATTTTCAAAAAGGTGTAAAACTGGATATTAGCTCTTTCAAAAAGGTCAAAACTAGAAATAAACATTTTTAAAAAGGTGCAAAACGGGATATTAGCACTTTCAAAAGGGTCAAAACTAGAAATCAACGTATTCAATGTTGCCAAAACTAATGACTAGCACTTTCAAAAAGGTCAAAACGAGAAACCAACGTTTTAAAAAAGGTGTAAAACTGGGGAGTAGCACTTTCAAAAAGGTCAAAACTAGAAATCAGCATTTTCAAAAACGTGTAAAACTGGATATTAGCACTTTCAAAAATTTCAAAACTAGAAATCAGCATTTTGAATAAGGTATAAAACTGGAAATTACCACGTTCAAAAGGGTCAAAACAAAAAATCAGCGTTTTCAAAAAGCTGCAGAACTATACAAAGGTTATTATTACCGCTTTGAAACGATCAAAGTCAGTTTCACCATACATTAAGCATTTTATTTTAGGAAGAAATCGAGAAGTTGAAATCTCCCTCCATGAAAGAATTGAGTGGACATGGGCTCTTCTGTTTTGCTTCATGATACCCCAAGTGGGATCCTTTGTACGATCCTTCCGTTTCTGGCTTTTTAAACAGCTGGAGAAGCCAACAGTCCTTGAATTTATTATTCCACTCTTTTTTGAAGTAAGTTTTTCTAAAATCCTTAAACTGTTAAAACTTTCATAAAATCAAAAAAAACACCTGCCAACCTACATAAAAACGAATTGTGTATCCAGATGTGTCACGTGGTCGGCCTAGGACTCCTGACGTTTGTAGTGCTGCCCTCTGTTCACGTAGTGAAAGCAACAATGATGGGGACCGCGGTATTCTTTATCCCAGCACTTTTACTATTTCTCTCTCGACCGCCGCCCACGAGGGTCCCAAAGGAAGCTAAAATTAAGGATCATAAGTGGGTCCTTTTAATGGTAATGGACTTTATCAGTCTACTCTGTCAACTAGTGGGATTTTTCATCTGGCCTTACTTCATGTCCAACGAGGATAGCGAAACAAACAATTCTCCAGGCAAACCATGGCTGTTTCCAGTGGCAGCTATTTTAACTTCTTTTGGATGGTGGGAAAACTTTGTTTCAGAAAAGTCGACTTTAGGTAAGTGGCTTTTACCAAAAACCCCAACTTTTGGCCAAAAAAGGTGAATTTCTAAGATTTTGAATTTTCTTTCCAGGATTTATAAAAACCCTTGCAAATTTGAAAGTCCGCCTTGCAGACACCCGACACTTTTCCTACATGTTCATTCCTCCAATCAAAATGGCGACCTTCTTTGCTACGATGTGCCTGTCAATCTGGCTGGTGGGGGAAGATGAGACCCACCATTACTTTAAATACTTTACCTCTTCCTTCAACACTACTAACCTCACAGCCACTGAGATAGGCCAGCCCATCTCCGAAGGCGTCACTTCCGTGGCCAATTCTGTTCCAAACAACATTCTTCAAAAACTAATCTACGTCGAAAATTCCTACACCGCTGTATGGTACGCTATTGGCATTCAAATTGTGGCGGCTTGGCTCTGTTACGTCACCGCTAAATTTGCCTGTAGAATTCGAATCCAAGCATTTAGCTTTGCACTCCCTCTGACCCTCTCCGTCCCGGTAACGCTGGCTGTTCTCGTGTCAGTCTGTGGGCTCCGCTCTAACAACGTCTGCTTCGCCAAAGCCCTTCTACCCGACTATCTCTTTTGGACGTGCCCCACGGGTTTCGCCGATTCCGATTTTCTCATAAAAGAATTCGGATGGATCTGGATTCTATTTTATTTGAGTCAAATCTGGACTGTACTCCATATTTGGTATCCCTCCGTCCCCCGACTTGCTAGTACAGAAACCCTATTTTGCTTCCCAATGTACAACGCCATCCTCACCGATTCGGATCTTATACTCAATCGAAAGAACGATCTTGACAGTAAGAATAGCCTGCATAAGAGGAAAGAATCGGTCTCAAGTGACGGGGAGAGCTCAGCTCAAAACGGACGAAACGGGAAAATAGGCGCCGGGTACAACAACAACAATAATAGCCGCCCAGAGCACATGGGCAAAGTCCCAAAAATAATTGCGTGCGCCACCATGTGGCACGAAGAGGAAGCCGAGATGATCTGCATGTTTTTATCCGTCTTTAGAATGCATGAAGATCAGATGCGTCGGGGGGTCAATGACCCCCATTACTATGAGTACGAAACCCACATTTTTTTCGATGATGCCTTTACCCCTAAAGGCAAGAAAGACAAAACCCCTATAATTAATACCTATGTAAGGAAAATGTTGCCTACTATAAGTAAAACTGCGTCTCTCGTCTTCGGCCAAGATACACACATACCGCATCCCACAAAAATACCCACTAATTACGGAGGGAGACTAGAATGGACTTTACCCGGTGGAACGACCCTTACAGTTCACTTAAAAAACAAGGATAAAATCCGGCATAGAAAGAGATGGAGTCAAGTCATGTACATGTATTATCTCCTTGGTTACAAGATCTCAAGTTTTATTAAGGAGCTCTCCAAGGAGAGGCAGAACGAGATTGAAGAAAATACTTTTATTTTGGCGCTGGATGGAGACATTGACTTCCAGCCCCATGCGGTGGAACTACTCGTGGATTTAATGAAGAAAAATAAAAATTTAGGCGCAGCCTGTGGGCGGATCCACCCCACGGGGGGAGGACCAATGGTGTGGTATCAAAAATTCGAGTATGCGATTGGTCATTGGCTCCAGAAGGCGACGGAGCACATGATTGGCTGTGTACTTTGTTCACCCGGGTGTTTTAGCCTCTTCAGGGCAAAGGCTTTAATGGACGATAACGTGATGGCCAAGTATACGACGCCACCTAGTGAGCCGAGGCACTACGTCCAGTACGATCAGGGCGAGGACCGTTGGCTGTGCACACTTTTGCTTCAGCAGAGATGGAGGGTGGAGTACTGCGCAGCGAGTGACGCCCTCACGCATGCGCCTGTTGGATTCAACGAGTTTTTCAATCAAAGGCGGCGCTGGATCCCATCCACCATGGCTAATATTTTGGACCTTCTTTTGCATCAGGCAAACACTGTCAAAGTCAATCAGAATATTTCTAGAGGCTACATTCTCTATCAGGTAACTTTGCGGCCATCATTATTAACCTTTTCGAAACGGTACGGCACTAGTGTTTAGTTTTACATGTTTTTGGAAGTGTTAATTTCTTGTTTTAACCCACTTTTTGAACGTGTTAATTTGTTGTTTTGATCTTTTTGAAAGCGTTAATTTATTGTTTTTGACCATTTTGAAAGTGTTAATATACTGTTTTGACCATTTTTAAAGCGTTAATTTCTTGTTTTGACCTTTGTAAAATTGTTAATTTATCATTTTGACCTTTTTGAAAGTGTAAGTTTCTCATTTTGACCTTCTTGGAAGTGTTAATTTCTTGTTTCGACCTTTTTTGACAGTCTTAGTCACTGGTTTTGAGTGCTTTTGAAAAATGTTATTTCTAGTTTTGACCGTTTTGAAAAAGTAAATATCTAGAAAAAGCACTTTTGTAAAGCATTCTTTCCACTGTTTCTCAGTTGTGAATAGGTTAAATAAAATTTAGCAAAAAATATTGGGTCTATTACCTGCTATTTCTTGATCTAGTGGGTTCTTATGGTGGGAAGTATTCTGGGTCCTGGAACGATTTTCCTTATGTTAGTCGGTGCATTCGTGGCAGCTTTTGGAATCGATAATTACAAAAGTCTGTATATCAATAGCATTCCCATTCTGGGCTTTATCTTGTGCTGCTACTTTTGCAAAGCGGATACGCAGGTGATGATTTTCTCAGTAAATTAAAGAAATTTTTTAATTTTTAAGAAAAGCGATTTAATACAATCAAATTAATTACTAAAAATTTTACAGCTCAAATTTGCCCAACTTCTCTCCGCACTGTATGCCCTCGTGATGGTGGCTGTGCTCATTGCACTGGTCCTACAACTAGTGGACGATGGCATCCTTGCACCCTCCTCAATTTTCTTAGTTGCCATCGCAGCATCCATGGTAATTGCGGCCCTCGTCCACCCCTTAGAAATCACCTGTTTAGTCCATGGACTGGTCTACTACATCACGATTCCCTCTATGTATCTCCTCCTCATCATTTATTCTCTTTTTAATCTGAACAACGTGTCTTGGGGAACACGAGAGAATGATGAGGCTAAGGATGATGATGATGATGATGAAGATGAGGAGGAACTAACGGCTGAAAGGAGCTCCATGGGCTTCCTGTCCCGACTTTTCCCTGATAAATGGCTAAGGCCAGAAAAGCATGACGAAGAGGGCTCCTTTTAATTTAATTGCGCGGGCCTTTTTAAACTGGCTTGCTGCCCTCATGAAAAGCCAAACGACAAACTTACAGAAGTGGTCGTTAATCTGACAGAGGAACTAGTTAGCATTAAAAGGTAAGTTTTCTGTTTCATTTGAACCCTTTCGAAACGGTAATATATTTAGTTTTACATCTTTTTGAAAGTGATAATTTCTTGTTTTGAACTGTTTGAAAATGCTAATTTGTAGGTTTGGCCCTTTTTGAACGTGTTAATTTCCAGTTTTGACCTTTTTGAAAACGGTAATTTACAGTTTTCACCCTCTGTAAAAACGATAATTTCCAGATTTTGCCCTTTTGAAGACGGTAATTTACAGTTTTCACCCTTTTAAAAACGGTTATTTACAGTTTTTACCCTTTTAAAAACGGTAATTTCCAGTTTTCACCCTCTTTAAAAACGGTAATTTACAGTTTTCGCCCGCTTTGAAAACGGTCCAGTTTTCGCCCTCTTTGAAAACGGTAATTTCCAGTTTTCGCTCTTTTCATAAAAATTAATTTCCAGTTTTGGTGTTTTGGAAAACTTGAGTTACTTGTTTTGAGTGTTCCTGAAAAGGCGGATTTCTACAATTTCTAGGGTTGACCCTTGTAAAAGTTGATTTGACTTTTAAGAAAGCATTTTTACTGTGGTTTACCAGTTCCGAAAAGGTTAACAAAAACTAATACAATTAAATACAATTTACCTATATTTTGTTTAAATTAACTACAACGCAGGGAATTTGCATCACAAAAGAATGCTTTAGAGCGACCATCAGCCTTCAACTCCTATTCAACAAGTGCCAGTGTCAGTGGCAACTCTCCTGGAGGCAATGGCTTAAAAGTACATGCAGAGACACAAACTTCAGTTAAAAGCCTAGAGATTACAACTTCCGACCACGGTCATTCACAGATCGACTCTATGAAGGATCTGTTTGAACCCCCATGGATACATGACAGGGATTTGATTGAGGGCGAAATTGAATTTATAACCAAGGAAGAGATCAAATTTTGGACTAGAATCATCAAGAAATATCTATTGCCACTCGACGATAACATGACGGAAAAGGAGAAGAAGAAAAGAATTGTAAGTTTATTAAAATGTTGTATGTTTGTCGAGCTTAATTAGACTCGCACCTGTTCACTGTTGTTAATTGGCCAGCATAAATATCTAATTATGTATATAATTACTGTGTTACAATAATCATTATTTCATTTGTTTAACAGAAAGCGCTGGAAGGGAAACTTTTGGATCTTCGTAATCAAGTCGTAGGGGCATTTTTCATGATTAATGCTGTCTTTGTCACTGCAATGTTCCTCCTTCAATTGAAGAAGGACAAGTTGTTTATAGAGTGGCCACTGGGAGGGATTCATACTACAACCTGGGATGAAACTACGGATACGGTAATAGTAATAACTAATAAAAAGAATAATTAATTAGTATTCTAGGAAACATGATACTATGTACGTCGTCCTTTAGTGTATATGATGAAGAAGGGCGGTGCGTTAAGTCCAGTCTTCGCTTAATTCTGTCGAAAGTTCAACGTCTCATTATAGTTTATCACTTATTTCATTTTGAATCAAGCTCCAATAATCAACATTTGACTCGTGTTTAAACAGTGTGAGAGAAAGACGAACTTTATTCCAACCAAACAAAGCTGACACTGTGCTCCAACGAGGGTAGCCCGACGGACTCAGTATACGTAGTTTTTTATATATGTTATACAATTAATTAATAGCAGCTTGACTTGTTCTTTTAAAAGGGTAAATAGCAGTTTAACACATTTTTTGAAAAGTGTAAATAGCAGTTTAACGCGTTTTTTGAAAAGTGTAAATAGAGGTTTGACTTGTCTTTTAAAAAGTGTAAATAGTAGTACCTATGACTTGTTTTTTGAAAAGCGTAAATAGCAGTGTAACATGCTTTTTGAAACGTAAATAGCAGTTTTACATGTTTTTTGAAGTGTAAGTAGTAGTATAACACGTTTTTTGAAGTATCAATAGCAGTTTAACACATTTTTTGAAGTGTAAGAGGCAGTTAGGTAAACACGTTTTTAAGAAGTGTAAGTCGTAGTTTTCGTATCTTTAAACAGTGCTTATACCAGGTTTACAATGCTTTAAAAGTGTAAATTAATATATGTACCAACTTTAGTGTTTTTTAAAAGTTTTAACAGATACTATTTACCATTTTACAAACAGGGGGATGAGAGTGGATGGTTTGGATTTTGAGATTAAGAAGACCTAAGGGATCTGTGTCGACAATATGTACCCAACTTAACTATAGTGATTTTGTTTTTATAATTCCTTAGGTGACCGTGGACACAGAATATCTTCACTTGGAACCGCTTGGCTTACTCTTCGTGGGTTTCTACGCTGTCATTCTTGTGATTCAATTTACTGCCATGTTATTCCATCAATTTGGAACCTATGCTCATATAATGGCATCCACGTTCATTTCTTGGATTGACGGCCCCTCAGCTGATACTGACGTGCTCTTGGACCACAAAGGTAGTAGTCAAGGATTGCTCAAAGCATTGTTTTTAAAACATGAGGAATTTCACGCAAATTGAATGATGTTAAAATGTGATTTTTGCACAATCCATTAGATGAATTACACAATAATGATGGAGACGGACTTCCCTCCCGCCATCGTAGAATGACTGTTCTTGGGACGGCGAACAGTTCAAGACAGGCAGGACCACGAAGTAGACTACCAATGAACACACTGGGTCGAGAACGCCCTTCAACAATGCAAACTTCAAACCCACGACTCCTGTGGCATGATCGTAAATCTATACCAGACCCAGCTACGTTCTTTAACTACTAAACAATTGGGAATACTATCGAATTAAACGGTCTGGGTCACTTAGATTGACTATATGTAATGTGTTGCTAGAAGTATGACTACGGCAGCGGGGTCAGTTGACACCGACACAAGTTGACAGGCTCACTCATCAACTTTTCACC
>JAQFZC010006854.1:0-11960 GCA_034695205.1 Dicyrtoma fusca
GTTTTCGAATTTCAAGTAAAATTTTGAAAATTGCGCCGCATATTGCGCGCAAGAAGCGCATTTTGCAATCAAAGTATTATGCATTACGTAGTCCATAGGAGGTGTTTAAAAGATTTTTGGCCCATTTGGCCTATTACGGATTTACCATGTCAAGATTATTCCTTGTGAGAGACAAGTTTGAGACTTTCGGAGACAGTTACCGTTACTGTTTTTATTATTAAAATTAAAGTTAAATTAAATAATAATTTAAGTAAAATGAATTCAATAAACACGAAAACGAAGGTCTGCTGTTTAACACTGACTAATTGTTGATTTGTTTTTAAGTATCTTTTATTATTCTACGGTACGCAATGCATAAACAAGGCAGAAAAAGGGGCCTAAACCGACAACTTTCAATTACTGTCCGATCTCCATGAAATAATTTATTTTGTAAGGGAGCTGGTGGTAAAAAAACAAACGTCTGTTTTAATTTTTTTCCCCGGTAAACCTGAACACAAAATATGAAAGTTAGATGATGTAACTATTAACAGCCCTTATGTCTTTCATTTGCAGCACAATATTTCTAAAAAATAAAATTAGTGATGTAAGATTAATTGAAAAGTTCAAAATCAATTGGATTTTGTTATATGGGGGTAAAAAAACAGCTGCCGTAAATGCTGAAAATCAACGCTGAATCAGAGACAGGATAATATTTGTGTAGTAACGTGATTCACGGGGAAAATTACATAAATTCGATATAAGTGCAGTTCATTGACACAGTGGAACTCCTATAATAATAAATAATTACACTTTTCGGGAATGATTTTTACTTTTTGCCAATATGATTAAAAAATAATTAATGCGATTAAAGTTTAGTTTAAGAAATCCATTAAAAACGTGTTTTTTTTGTGTTCTTTTGTCACATTGAGACGGATTTCCTTTATAAATGGTTTCACTCCATCTACGGTTTTGCCCCAAAACGGATTTGTCCCATATCACGGTTTTGTCCCATCGGTACAGTATTGACTTCACAGTTTTGTAAATTGTAACTGATGAAATACCACTAAATTATGTTTTGATCCCTATGAGGACAGTTGGCAGTAGAAATATCCATTTACACGAGTACAGCCATTTGATCAAACTATTAACTTTGTGACATTGATTGAAATATATCTACTTTCAGCTGCAGTTCTACTTAAATAAATAAATCTCTCACAAAGAATTAGTGACTCAAAAATTACACAATTTATTTACGGTTTTATTCCACTTTCTGTATTCAAGCGAAACCGTCTTAGATTGTCTAGTGTCAGAAAGTCTCAGATTGCTAAGTATCTACCTAATACATAATACTACTTTACTTTACTAGGTATGCACATCATGAAAGATCACGAACCTTGCATTCCAATCGGTCCGCTAAAAGATAGACTACAAAACTACAATATTTATAAGCTCAAAATATCAATTCACAATCTACAAAGACTATTACCAAGAAAATCATTATGTTATAGCTAAACTTGGCTACAATCGTTTTTTACACAAAGACAGCAATATTTAGACGCTGTAGCTACATTATGCACGTTTGACTTTTTGGTCTGGTTTGTTAAGTGGTTTTAGACAGACACGAACTAAAGTACAAACCGCCAAGAACATTAATTAAACCAATTAATGCTATTCCAGTAAATACGAGAGCCCAGAAATCTAAAAGACGCCGTTGCCACCATGCTTGATGAATGCCCAGGGGTTTTAAATGGGACGTGTCATTGTGTCTTAGAACGTATTCGGTCCACCACACAGCCGTGTCCAGAGGCGACATTGGACGATCTTTGAACCTCCTGGACACTTCCTTCGCTTTCAGGGACAACCTGAAAATTACAATTCAAATAAATGGTTAGGTTATTCAAATGAAACATCTTAATTCGAAGAAGCTCTGATAAAGAAATCGACTCCTGAGTCCCGTGACTTACTCATCGCTGTAAAGTATTCGTCTGAGGGCATCTGAAAATGTGTCGAAGGTGAGGTCAGCCAGTTCAAGATGGATGCCCATGCCTAGGTGAGCAGCAGTAATTGCATTAAACGGTTGGTCTCCAAATACTGGCATGATAATAACTGGAACTCCAAAGTAGGTTGCTTGCTGGAAGCTCAAAAGGCCGCCTTGGCTTACGAATCCACGACACTTAGGATGGGCTATAATATATATTTAATAAAAATAAAAACCTTTTTTTAAATAAATTCTATATACAGCACAAAAAATATCTATGGGCAATTGTGTATTCGTATTTCAAACAAATTCGAAAACTAACCCAGAATATCCTGTTGTGGAAACCATTTCATAGGAAGAACATTGTTTGGCATATCTTCTGGAACTTCGTCATTCCATTTAATCAAGAACCTCGCATTATTAAAAGTCCTAAGTACATCGAATAAGCTTTTTCGTTTCTTTTCTGGCAAAGCAGAAATTTGTATAAAGCTACCGAAGCTAATATATACGAACCCGTCTGTACCACTAGAAATGAAATCTTCAAGATCCTAGAACAAATATTTAAAACAGTTAGCGAACGTATCATTAAATAATTGCCCACAAATAATTATAGGCCTGCCTTTAATATAGCGTACACGCATCCTACTTTTGAACGCATGCAGATTAAAATAATCGTAAATCCTACAGCTTACTTTAGGCAAGGGGTTCCACGTTTCCTTCAAATGCATGCCTCCGATGGGAATCACGAAGGGTGGCAGCGATCTTGCAAACTCATTCGAAAAATGAGTGTTAACCATATGAACACTAACGTTTTTAACCAATTCTTCAATGCTTGGAATGTCCTTTAAATACTTGTTCGCTAAGGCAGTTAATTCTGGTAAATACGAACCCGTGTATTGCAAATGCCACAAAATATTGTTAATTTCGTAACCAAAACGATCTGGAATGAATTGATAGGGAGAGCCCAAGGTCATATCTGGAAGCCATGAGGATTCTGTTGGCCAGCCAAATATATCTGGTTCAGTTGGAAATAACGGAGGCACTGAAAATCCGATGACTTTGGCTTTTTTGACATGTGCGATTATAAGACCAATTTCCTTGAACGGATGTTCTGTAACAACAAGGTCAAAGGTTGAATTTTCGAGCCACTGGTGAAAATCTGGACTCTTTAGTGTTGCCTCATGCGACAGAAGGGACAGATGTGCTGCTGCATCCCCAGAATTACCCAAAACTGCATTCGAATATTTGTCTTTTATCTTAATAGAGACTAGTTCGCTACTTACATCTGTTTGAAAGTGTTCTTGCATATCCAATAATCCTTGTGGACAAAATTCTGTAATGTTTGGAACACTTTCTTTTAGTTTGATGGGTGTGAAAAATGTAACGTTATGTCCAGTTTCTGCGAGCTTAGTAGCAAGCGGTAGCATGGCCACTACGTGACTGTAAGTTGAAAGACCAATAAAAAATAGTACATTGGCTCCGCTGGCAACTTGAAATGAGCTCAAAAGTACAAGAAATACTGCAATGTTCATCGAAAGATGTAGAAAACGTAATTTGAAGTAACCCATTTTTGATTATCTACTAATTTGGTTAAACTAAAAGTATGTGTGAAAAATATAATTAAACTTTTACTCAGACTATTTGCTTTGCAGTAGAAGGAAACTTTTTCCAACATTAAAAGGAATAACCCGTACGTGAATAATAAGCGATCGGAAGTGATTTCCTATTTAGCTTACAGGCTTAGAGTATTAAGGATTAGAGTAGATTTGTGTAAATAATAATTTATATAATTGTATACAACTCACTAATCCTAACAATGCTATCACGCCTCACTTTTAGTAGAAACGTTGGTTATCTAACAACATTTATGACATATAAAATTATATTTAAATCGTTTATCGAACTTGGTTTGCTGGATAATAAAGATTTAAACCAATATATTTGCTTACTAGTATAATGGAATGCTAGTTACTAAAATTGATTTCGTAACTCATTTCATTCTTGTTGTGTCAGTACTCCGATGCTATTTCATCCAGTGTAGCAGAAAAGCAGTATTATGAACAATTCGAAAGTTACCATAGATGTTTTTTTCCTCGATTTGGATTCCAAAAAATGAAATTCTAGTTTTATTGAAATATGAAAATACCGTATGTAGGTATGCAAGAAGAGAAGGCAAAGTATGGATTATGACAGCAGTGAACGCACGTACGTCAAGATTGTAGTCAAACTACTTTAGTAGTAATTATGTATGGACTATATAAGTCCTAGCTTTTTTTTATGTATTATGTATTCACCATGTGTTAAGATAGGAGATGTTACGTAATCAAAGGGTGTTTAATAGGGGGTATTTGTGTATTATCAGTTGATATATCTGAATATATGTTGTAAGTTATACAGATTGAATTTGTAGAGTAGAGTACTGGAGCATATTAAATAAAAATATTAAGGGTTAGCCCCTGAAGCCCTTGATCCGAACCGATGCAACAAAGTGTCTACGTGGGCAACCCTTAAGTAGGTACTTTCTAACATTTGGTTCATAAAGTTAATCAAAATCAACTACAATTTTCCCTCTCAGATGACCACCATCGACCTTTTGGTAAGCCTCCGGCATTTCAGAAAACTTGTAAATTTTATCGACAACCGGTTGAATCTGTAACCACATAAGCAATAAAATGTATAGTAGGTATATACGTACAAAACAAACCATATGGAATTCCATTCGATTTCAAAAATTGCTGAACTATACACAATTTACCTTTTTCTGCTTCATAAGACTAGCAACATCTCGAAGTCCCAGGGAAGAAGGAACAAAAAAAGCCCACTTGGTAACAGCTTTAGTTTGTGTTAAAGAAGTTACATTTGCTTTAATCAAATCTGCTGCATTCCTCAAGGCTCCCCCAATAAATCCGTGACGATCAAAATTAGACAGGGCCGGCGGTGACAATGTTATGTACTGACCACAAACGGGCTTTAGGAGGGATAAGTACCTTGACGAGTCAGTTTTTGGACCAGCAACATTCAAAATACAGTCGTACCTGCAATTCAAAAATCAAAACGATAACCACCAAGAATGGTTGTAACACCCTTTGGGGCAGATTAAATTATTTTTATTTATTATTATTTATTATTAGATTTACTTACGGGGCATGCGAATCTAGACTTTTGTCACAGTCGGGTGATGAATAATCGATTACAGAATGTGCGCCCAGAATTTCTAGCAGCGGGACGGCATCAGCACTGCAAGTAGTAATAACCTTCAAAACAAAAAATCAAAAATCAGTTGTTCAAATCAGTATCGTATCAAGTTACTATTAAATTAACATTGTGCATTACGATTTTGAAACACCAACTGCTAAAGCTAAAGGCATCTTAAATCTGTAGTTTTAGACATTTCGACTCACTTGAGCTCCATTAGACTTTAAATACTGAATAGCAAACGTCCCGACGCCCCCTGAGCCCCCAAGAACCAGAAATCTTTTATTATGGCAGTCAAAATAGTTCCCAGTAATTTTAATGGCGGACCAACTAGTTAGTCCAATGTACGGAATCGATGCAGCTTCGGCGTGAGTTAGGTGATCGGGCTTCCTTTGTACCTGAAATTAAATTAAGAATTAATACAATACCTTACAACATTAAATTTATATTATTTAGCTCATAATTTATAGTTTTTCGTTTTTATTAATTTCTGTATTGACTCACTAGTTCTCTATTAGCAACAGTGTATTCTGCATGCGTCCCATGTTCCGTGAACCCAAGGACCCCAAAAACTTCGTCACCAACCCGAATGTCTTTCACACCGATTCCCGTTTCGGCAACAATCCCAGAAAAGTCCCTCCCCAAAGTCAGGGGAAATTCTAAACTGGATTTATTATTCCCTTGAAGCACATTTACATTAGGAAGCTGACATTTTTCCATATTTCGAATTAAACTTAAAACTCTGGAACCGTATCCTCGAGTCATTTCCACATCGATAGGATTCACTGAGGCAGCCTTGACTTTAATTAGGAGTTCATTCTGATTTCGAAGAATTGGAATTCGGACGTTGTCGACTAATTGGACTGACGAGGGACCATCGTATGAGTGAAGTTCCCACGATTTCATTCCAACAGCTCTGTTAATCCCAATTCCAGCCCCAGCTCCGGTTTCTTTGCTACTGCTACCACTTCCGGTACCGGTACCAGTGCCGGCACCGCTTCCCCCGGTGGAATAACTAGCACTCCAAGGAACTGCCCAAGAGTTTGTCTTGGAAATAAAGGGAAGTAAGGTTTTGGATAGTTTGTGAGATTTTGAATGCATTGCTAAGCTGATTCCTAACGTACTTTAATTAATTCTAAATTATAATTTAGATAGCTCGATACAGGTCTTAATTTTGAACAACATGCAATATGACAATATGAGTGACAAATTGCAAATCAACTACAGTTGACAGTTTGCTGAAATTGAAACCGAAACTACTACCGACGGATTTTAGACGAATTTAGAATTTAACAGTGCTGCCCTAGTCTAGTCTGACTAGACTAGTTGACTATGACTTGACTAGACTTTTCGGCTTTTTTGGGACACTTGACTTGACTAGACTAGACTAGACTAGCTCACTCTTTCAAAACTTATGACTTGACTAGACTAGACTAGGCAGTTCTCGAAAAACCTGTGACTAGACTAGACTAGACTAGCTGCCTTTGATTTTGGACGTCACTAGACTTGGCTAGCTAGACTAGCAAAACTTTTGGGCAGCACTGAATTGCTTTTGCCTTCGCGCTGTACAAGGATACGAACTGTGAAGCGGTAGAGAGAAATTACTTCAATTTTTTTTCGAAAGATCGGTCGGTTTTTTTATAAAAGATTCGATCTTCGAATAATTTCGAACAATTCAAGTCTAACTCGAAACAAAAAGCCACACATGCTAGTTTGTAGTTAATTATCATTAAATGTAATTGTGATTTTCAGTTAAATAATTTAAAAAGTATTTCTATTTCTTTCGTCGTATAAAGGAACTCACACACGTTACCAAACGCAAACGAGTGTAATTATGTTCGTGAGATGCCAAAAGTTCTAGTTCTTCCTGGCTTTAAAATATTAATTTTATAACTGTGGTTTAGGTTTTACAATCGATAACGATCCATCCAACCTTCCTGCGGAAAAATGGCACTTTCAATTAGAGAGGTTTGCATTTTACATTTTTTTATCGCAATAATTAAATGTGCCGGTTATTTTTGCATTTGCAGTAAGTACTGCACTGCAAGCTGCAAGTAGTAAACTGCAACCCTTCAACAGTTGACAGTAACATAAAAATATTTGTTGTTGGAGGCATTAACCTATGGAGGTATTTTGTATGCTTTATTCTTGAACTTGACAATAATTTTTGTTTTATTGACATTGACATTTTTAGGCTGCCGCATTTATAAAGTCTGGCTCCTTGAAAGCAGCCAGTCTCGCGGAAACTTCTTTAGAAAAAGCCCAGTCGCATCGAAACTTGAATGCATTCACTTATATTTCCTCCAGGCGTAAAATAAAGGAGCAGTTGACAGTAACTGAAGAGCAGTCCATCAAAAGGGGAAAGGATGCCCCCCCTCTCTATGGAATTCCCATTGCTATCAAGGATAATTTCTGTGTTAAAGGGGCACCTGCAACATGCGGATCCAAAATGCTCCATAATTTTAAGCCGCCTTACACAGCTACGGTGGTGGACAAGCTAGTGGGGGCCGGTGCTGTTGTTATGGGGAAAACTAATTTGGACGAATTTGGAATGGGGTGATTTTAAAATAATTGTAATTACTGCTAGCTATATCTGTAATACGTATGTAATAATTTGTTAAATTGAATTTTATTTTGTACGTTTGATGTAGAAACGGGACTGTAGACTCTGTGTTCGGTCCAACTCGTAATATTTGGGGGCTAGAAAAATTTCAGAAAGGTTCGCATTCAATCTCAAACTGGCACGTGCCAGGGGGAAGCTCGGGGGGAAGTGCTGTTGCGGTTGCGTCTGGAATTTGCTTTGCGTAATTTCATTACATTCTAATCTTTCTATTTTTTATGCTACTTTCATGATCATGAACAGTTCGTGTATAATTATTAATCGCAGATTTTTTTGCATCTGAAATTGTACTGTAGAGCCCTAGGTTCAGACACCGGGGGCTCAACTCGGAACCCAGCATCGTACTGTGGGGTTGTAGGACTTAAACCCACTTATGGTTTGCTGTCCCGACATGGCTTAATACCCCTGGTCAACTCAATGGATGTTCCGGGTATATTAACTCGCACTGTTGACGATAGTGCCATTATTTTGAGTGAGTTTCTCCTATTATCTGTACCCACAAATAAAATTGGCATATGTAGTTACGTAGTTAGTTAACAATAAATATTGGTAAATTACGTTAGCCTTTTTTAATGTGATTCATATTTTTTTATTGTAGTTGTGTAATTGAAATTTTATAGATACAATCAAGGGTTTAGATCCGCTGGATTCTACAACTGTTCACGTTCCACTGAGTGATAAATTAATAGAAGTTTCTGAAAATCCTACGGTAGAAAATATAAAAATCGGGATTTCGGCGGATTTTATTCCGCAAGATATGAGTTCTGAAGTTATTCAGTGTTTTCAGGAAATTGCTGAACTACTGGAGGGAAGTGGAGCGGCAATTTCTCAAGTACGTATGCTTCTAAAGACTAAAGTTTCTTAAAACTAATTAATATGAATTAATAAATCATGAATACCGAGTATAAATTTGTAAGAGATTTTTTCTGGCTTTTAAAAACTCCAGGTTTCCCTTCCTCATACAAAATATTCAATAGCCTGTTACTCCGTTTTAAATCCCTGTGAAGTAGCAAGTAATATGTCAAGATATGACGGACTTCGGTACGGCCATCGAACACTCAAACCAGAGGCTTTAAAATCAACGGAAGCTCTATATGCCCAAACCAGGCATGAAGGATTCAATAATGTTGTTCGAGGGAGAATTCTAACTGGGAATTACTTTCTACTTAAGGAGTAATAAGGCCAATATTGTTATATAATCTTTTGATTGTTTATTTTGTTTTTAATCTGCCTACCTACTAGGTAGGTTTTGTATACATTTTTATTTGAATTGTTGTAAGAAAGTATCTAATTGCTAATTTATCTTACATATTTGTGAACCTACAGGAACTACAGTAAATACTTTACTCAAGCCATGAAAGTGCGACGCCTCATATCTCAAGATTTCGACAAAGTATGGGAAGAAGGCACGGAGATTCTCCTCACACCTGTCACACTATCATCGGCCCCCACTTTTAATGAATTCATTCGTTGGGATAATCGAAAACAGAGCTCTGTCCAGGATTACTGTACTCAGTCAGTTAACATGGCCGGTAATTATCATCCAGGATTTTTAACTCTTATTTATTTAACTCTCAAATAATTAGAGACCAGTGGACCAGGCAGCAGGGCTGTACTTAGCAACTTACTTGCTAGTGCTAATTAATTTTTATCAAGATTACTGTTCTATTGCTCACCTTCGTGGTTGTTTTGCTTAATATCTTATCTTAATTACCTACGTCGGTTACACCTAGAGACCTAATTCTATAATAATATTTCAATTTATCAGGTCTGCCAGCCATCAGTCTCCCTATTAAGCTCAGCTCGGACGGACTTCCACTCAGCCTCCAATTGATCGGCCCAAAGTTTAGTGAGGAGAAACTACTGAATGTAGCCAAATTTATTGAGCAGTCTGTTCAATTTAAACATGTCCACGCGACCTAGTCTATTCCTAAAAGTTGGTGTATTAATCAAAATAATTATTACCTAATAATAAAAATACTGTCACATGCAGCAGGTGTTCTTCATTATAAAATGTACCTAGCTTCTATTTTGTGACTTTACTATTATTACTAAAAGTAGCTTGACGAGTCAAATATTTCAATGACAATAAATAATTATGTTTATTTCATAGTTTACTATTACCGAATTCTCACAGTACACATACGATAATTTAAAAGACTGAATTGATTTTGAACACTGAACACCAACCTTACTTACCTATCTATATATGTATCTTCGCACTACTGTATACAGTCTGTGCAAATACGGATTTTGTTGTATTAGCACCAATTATTATCCATTGCCAAAGTATACTGACACATATTAATCGAGTCAATACTGTTATTAATACTGTTTGTAGCACCTTCCCTGCAAATAATGCAAAGTTGATGAAAAATTATTCAGTTTTTTGGACTTTGCTACTTTGTTAACTACTAGTGTAATTACCTACTAATATAAAGTTTAATACATACCTGATGTCTATATGCGTGTAGGTAATTTGGAAATAACTAATATCGAACGTATACAGCTATTATAACATGGCTTGTTAGTAAACGCTTCTGGTTCTGGTGTGTGTCAGTATTGTCATAAACAATTTATTATTTATTGCCACATACCTATGCATGTACGCCTCGCTCTAACTCTGCTGCCACTAATGGTAGTGAAAGTAATAGTATGATTTATTACAGGAAAAAAACTATCATCAATTTCATGAAGCTAATAAGTAGAAATTAAACACAGTCGTACAAAGATCTACATAATTACACACTTTCAACTGTTGACGGTAACGCAATAATTATTCTAATTCTAATTCTAGCATCAATAAATCTAACTTGGATTCTTGGAAACCAGTACGCATCAATGTTATATGTGTACAAACTAACCTTCAGGTTAATTAGTTAAAAATAATTCAAAATCTTTAGCACACCTTCGCCTTCAGTCCGTATCCAGTTACATTTGACCTTATTAGGCTATACCAGTGCAGTGTAGTGTAGATAATTACGAATTAGCTGGTTGGAAGAAGTGTGACTGGCGATAAAGTTAAGTACAGTCGTTTGTTAACAATCTTCCCTGAAGTTAAAATACTTACCTACAACCTATAACATTGTCATTAACACAAATATTTTGGTCGTAAGCATCAGTCTGTGAGGCGCCGTTAAGAGTTTAATTGCAATTTTGTCGTTACGTACGGGACACTGTGTTGGAATGTTTAGTGGAGTCGACAGTTGACAGTCAACAGTGCAGTGCAGTGCGGGTCGTAATTCTTTGGGAAATTTATCAATTCTGCAAAATTTAACTTCTATAGTTGCTAGTTCATAGTTAGTGGATTGGAAAATTACATTATAAAAGAGCGTTGACTATTGTTGTTTTGTTGATCGTTAACACAGGGGTATTATCATTATCAGTAATTAATTACAATATGAAAGCAACGCTGTTACTGTCAAATTACCATGTCACACTTGGGCCCACAATGCATTTCAAGAATAATTAGGCTGCCGCTACCAGTCAGTATTAACTAGTAAGTACCTATCTTCTAAAAAGAGTACCGATCGAGTCTTGATAGGGCTCAAACTCCAAACTCGAATCAATTCACTCTAAAAATAGTTTTTATTGTACAAAGGTGAATAGTAAAATTAAATTAAATTCAATTAAAATTTTGCAATCCACGCAATTTAGAATTTAGAAATCATTAACTCTGTCTGGTGCAATCATTTTAGCCTTCAGTTTCAGGTTCCAGGAGATCCTGCGGTAAATTAGCTGTGATAGTGATGAAAATTGGACGGTGACGAAGGTGAAGGTGTGCTCTCATATTCGATTTATTCAACTCTCACGAAGGTCGAAGGATTATTGAATCTAGTTGAATTTTGATTCAAAATGGATGGGAAAAAAGAGAAAAGGGCAGCAAAAAGAATCAAATGGAAAGTTCGATCTGTCAACTTTAATCGAAAGGTAATAAAAGCTAGTGTTCTAAAATATCCTAATTATTAAAGTTGAAAGTAATTTATTGTAACTAACGTAGTAGGGTAGGTGCACGTAATTGTGATAAACACTGAATTGTGATAATCAATAATATAATAACGAAAGGACTAGAATAACCCCAAGATGTTGCAATATTTCTAACTGGTATTTTATGGGGTACGTTATGTGTGAATATTAGCTGGAAGGTTTCAAACCTAAGAAAACTACAGGACTTTAAACTCAAGTTGT
>JAQFZC010006855.1:0-11960 GCA_034695205.1 Dicyrtoma fusca
ATTATTATAATATGCATCTACAAAAAAGCCAAAAGTGTTCGTTAATTACACTACTAATTGTTAGCTTATTAGGTTGATTTGTTGCTCAGTCATTAGCTTATCACGGCTGTCACTACGTCATTATGTCGGGTGTAGGATCCATTGGAAGTTAATAAGGCAATTAAATCTGTGAAATACGAACCATTTTAAAATGCAATCTGCCTGCAGTCTTGCGACACGGTCTCTGATAAAGATGTGCATTAAGAATTAATGGAAACAAAATACGTTTTATATGTAGGTGGGTATATAAAGTTTTAATTTTAAATAGATATTAGATACATATCCTTCCTCTGTATAGATAGCAGCAGTCCGTCATTTATTTATCATTGGCACTTGAAGAATCAAGCACTTCGTGTAAACTTTAAGTAAGTGTCAGTGACAGTTGAGATGGATGATGAGAAAATAAGAATTCCCTTTAGCAGTAATTTGGCGTTGAATTTACATTGGTATATATGCGTAGGTATGTATAAAAGTACAAGCTGCTAATTGCGTTGAGGAAGCAAATCTGTTTAAATTTTACAGTTAATAGTTAGTACGTAATTGAACTCTTGACTTTATTTAATATTAAACTTGCTAAATGAAATGCGAAACCACTAATTACTATATTGCAACCGTCAAAAAGTACCCATAATTGTAAGTGCCGTACTGTAAACTGTGCTTGAGATTCTGATTCCGATTCTATGAATGCTGACTAGACTCTGAAATCAAAATAAGTGCAGTAGCCAGTAGCCAGTAGCACATAGTATTGAGGAGCCTTGCAAATATGACTTCGTACAATTTCGGCTTAGGCAGCTGTTTTAAATTCAGACAAATCAAGTTTTCACCTGTTTTGCTATTTAGCGTTTTTTTAAATTACAAATAATGGTATTGACATTTTGAAAACGGCAAACTAGCGCTTTTCAAACGTGTAGATAATGATGGTAAGGTTTGAAGATTGTAAAAAGATATCAAACTAACATATTTTTAAAAGCTTAAAATAACGATTTTGGCATTTTAAAAAGATGTGAAACCATAAATCATCCCTTTCAAAGAGTAAAAATAATCAGTAACATTTTACAAAGGTGCCAGGTTAATTATTTTAACTTTATACAAAAAATGTAAAACGTACATACCTACTATTCATACATTTCAAAAAAGCTGTTTCCATGACGTCATAATTGGACAGTCCCTGATTACTTGTTAGTTCTTAGTATTAAAATTAGTGACTATAAGACTGCCTGCATTGTACTGACACACCTACTGTTTGACTTGTTAAATAATTGTACATTATGTATATAAGTATGTACCGCCTTTTCCTTTGAACTTGTAGCCGTAGCTCATGTTGTCTAGTTAAGTCAATTTAATTAAACTGCAAAATCCAAAAATCCGCTTCGAACCAGTCCACTTTCCCATCCAATCCAGATCTTTTGATTCTGTTTAATTAAGCATTTGGAATTTTATGCGTCGAGCGTATTTTTTAAAAATGTATTATTATTATTGAAGAAAGCAGAGCGACACTAATACTACTAAACTAATTCTACGAGCTGACGCAATGGAAAAAGTAAAATCTGGAACTATCACCCTTGTTAGTTATTAGTGTCACTGGGTACGTCAGTTCAGATTCAGAAGTCACTTTGATTTTGCTATTACTACGTTTAAAATTGTACTGCACACGCTATATGCATACTGATGTGAATACTACTACAGATCAAATCACATCTAAATGGGCATAATCGACAATTGAAAATTCGATGTCATTAATTAATTATAGGCACGCCATGTGATGCTCTCTGCCTGCAATATGCAAGATGCAATCGAAATCTGATCCAAGAAAAATAAACTATAAAACTTAGTGAGAATAATAAAAGCTCTGCAAAATATAACATTGCCCAGTATAGGTATCACTTAATCATTTTAGCAGCTTATTATTTAATAGCCTCTGTGGAAAAATCAGCACCTTGTTTTCTGAAACTGATTCCATATTAATATTGCAACATAGTGCAATAACACGTACACTGAATAACTCCATTGCAGTCAATTTCACAATATTTTTAGTAAATGGGTGTTTCAGTAATGAATGAAAAGTACACTGGGGAAAACAGATGACTGTGACGCACTCCTCTGTAGGTAATAAAGGATGTGTTTGTTGTTTATTGGGAAAGTATTACGGTGTTCATACATAGGTAAACTTACCGTACAAAATTTTCAAGTTGAGCAATAGTAATGGTGATGTAAGTGTAGGAAATACTAATTGATTGGCAAGCTACAGAGTTCAAGTCAAAGGCTAAAAGTTTGTTCAAAGAAAAAATGTAAGCCGTTTCAGTTGCAGTGCAATGCTGCAAAGGGCAAGGAAAAAAGAAAGAGTAGGTCATACCATGCATAGCATACCACAAATAGGGGGGTAATTCTGTGTAGAAATTTTGAATTCGCTAACAACAGAGACTTTCTAATTATGTACCTATGAGTCAATGAAATGGCTTTTTTGAAATAAGTCTGTACCCTATTTTACTCTTTTAAAAAAAGTTAGTTCATTATTTCAACTTTTAAAAAGCGCTCGCTTACCAATAATTGCAACTTTTCAAAATGCTAAATAAAACCATCAACCATCACATTTTGTATTCGCACTTTTAAAAAATGGTAAATAGCTTATATTTATACCTTTTCCAAACGTTTATATCCTGATCTGCACTTTTGAAATATTCTAATTTATTCATTTTACATCGTTTCAAAATGTTAGTATACTCATTTGCCTTCCTTAAAAACAGCGGTCTATGCCCACCCATGTTGTATGACCTCATCTTTGGAAGACTGACTCCATAGTAAGGATGTACGTAGAACTGATAGAACTTGATATTGAGTCTATTTTGGTGCCATACTATAATAATATTAAGGCAGGCCTTCCTACCTAGTTCCAATGTTCTAAATATTGTGCCATGCCAGGCGTGGGACCGTCGTAGTAATTTAACGTAAATGTGGGTGTATATTATTTTGTATCATGTGTACATAGGTGATAGGTATGTATGAGCGTGTGCATGTTCTCCGTGACATAACCGTTACCGTCCTAACACGACTATTTTTGAATCCGATCAATACTTACGATTACTGAGGCTTACAAATTCCATTTCCTTTTTTTTTTATTCACTCACAACATAAACCACAACGCAGGGTTGTGCCGTGCTGTGCTGAACTAGCGTCACAACTTACGTCTATAGAAATACGCGGCAAAACGATAAAATCCGTAAAAGCTCAAGGTGGTCGTCGTTGACTTCATAGATACTGTGGATCCTTTTGTATATTACGTATCTATTAATGGTAAATGTAAATGGCATTAGGGGCCTTTCAATTATGACAATAAATAGAATGGAAATGTGTAAATGCAATGTTTTTCACCGTTTCAAAAGGTTAGACGTCTAGTTTTGAATTGACCTTCCAATGCTATTCTGATATATTATATACGACGACGTAATTATAAGTTCCTGTATCGCTTCTCCTGACTTTGGTTGTTTTTGTTCTCGTTATTTCTGACTCACTTGCGCCTTCTGCCAAGGTAGCTTTAAGGGAAAATCAATCAAAACAGAGCACTGAACCAGAGCCGCACATAAGCACCAGACCCGAAAGAAAGTTTCAAACTTTGAAAAGCAATCTGTTTGTAGTTTATAGTTTGCAGTGTTGCTTTAAGGCTTTGAATCATGTATGTATTATGCGTACCGATTATTGTATTCAGCATCCATATTAATTTATTATTATTTATTCTGTATATTAAAATTTAGGTACAATCGATACTCTTTTCAAACATTATTACCTACGTAAGCATTCATGTAAAAAGTATAGGGGAAATGGGACAAGTACAGGCTACAGGTTTTTAAGGTCGTAGTATTGTTTAAAAAAAATAGTATTATGTAAGCTCAAGCTTAAACCACGATTAGGCAGGTCTGTGTATGGTATAAAAAATGTATTTATGGCACTTACGGCTTTTCCGAAACTTTACTCGCACCAGAAATATATGATGACACCCATTTTATTTCAACGCAGCCAAATGCTATACCTGCGTACTGCGTGGCGTGGTGGTTCATGTAACATGTAGTACAATGCCAGTGTAATATGTGGTTTGGTTTTCGCTTTCGCAGTATCGTTTGTTTTACTGATAATAGTATTTGCAAAACAACAAGGCGGGGAAGCAGACGGACAGACGGACTGAGAAACGAGCATTGCTTTCGCAATGTATTTTTTTAATATTCATATTTTTTTTTGCGTGCCAATTAAACTCGTGCCAGTCAAGGCCATATACCTACATACATATATGTATGCCAGAGCGACTGCCAGAGCCAAATGCAAAGCTACATATGTATACACTTTTCAGTTTCACTGAAAACTGAAAACTCAAGGAACAGTCCTTTGAGCTACCGCTACCACGCCATGCCAGTTCAATACCCGGATTTCTCATTAATAATAAATTACCCGCTGTGTATTTTCATTACAAACTCTGTCAATCCCCCGTTTAAAATATTTATAAAAATGGCTAAAAATGGAAACAAACCTTCCGTCAGTATGTACAGTCAGCCACAGTCATTCAGTATACTGCGCCGGATGAAGTAGTCATTCATAATCTTATATTCTTATTTACACATAATTTGAAATGTTAAAGAGGTGAACAACCAGACTATAATAAAACTATATCGTTGTTTTTTAGGCTTCTTTTAGTCAGGGGCATTTTAAGTATGGCTACGGTTTCTTTTATAGAAATTTCATACGAAATTTCAGTGCATTTTATTTTTCTGAAAAACATCTCTAGTACTCACGTAATTGAAAATTAAAACTAGGTGGGCATCTAGGGACATGCTTATGTGAGATAACCGTGCAGTACTATGTTCACCAATTAGTGGTTATGATAATGTGTTTCTGTTTGGGTTGTGTCCCTCAATGTCACAAGTAAAGTGTTTCATGCTGACGTGGTATTAGTTCATAGATGTGACTGTGCAAAATACGGGAAATGGGAAATAGATCCTGTTGCACATCCAGATTTACTTTGATTGCTCGTTTAATTTTCCACCTCTCACAATAATTCATTTTTAAACTGATTACAAACCAAAATTCTCAAAGTCAGGACTTTAGATTCTTAAAAAATATAATTATTTTGTACATTCTCCACGTCATCCGGACAGTAGTGGTGGATGACGATCACAATCACAGTGCTGGAAGTTTTGTTCTTATAACGTGATGCTTGTATGCACATTATACAGAATAAATTTCAGTTTATTTATTTTGGCATTACATTTTTGCAATAGATCCTTCGCAGTAATTCATTGGAACTTCAGATCAAACCACGACCAGAGCAATCCGCAATCCAATGAATTGTATAAAAGTTTTTATTATTATTCTTTGAATTTAATATTAAAATCTAGAATGACGTCCTTTCCCTTTGTTCTCAGGCCCGTCCCGCAGTTGTGTCTGTCGTCTGTTCGTTGACTGTTTCTATTATGTATTATGATGTAGGTACACATCTTCGTTGGAAGCTACAGTAGTTTTATTTGCTCCAGTTTTTTTCCCATTTCACTGTGTACTATTGGCAGTCACTGGTATCATCATCTCCTGACTTTCATGAATTCAATTCATGGCTCACATTCAACCAGTAGTCGCTTGGGAACAACCAGCGACAGTTTCACTCTGTCCGTGTGTACTCGTATAGGGGCTTTCTAATTATGAAGTCACAGAAACTGCTATTTTGAAATGTTTAAATATCATGTTTTGCACTTTTTCAAAGTGTTTAATTTTAAATCCTTACTTGTACTTTTGAAAACACTGATTTATTTACTTACATCTTTTCAAAACGTCAAACATCATAGTTTGTACCTTAAAAATGCTTATTATTGCTTTACACCTTTTCAGAATGCTAAAACTATTATTTGAACTTTTGATAAGATTTATTGGTTTTTAAGGTTTATTGGTAACTTTTGATTTATTGGTTCGCACCTTTTCAAAATGTGAAAATCCTTATTTTTGTACTTTTAAATAGCCCTAATATGCTGTGTTACACCTTTTGAAAATGTTAAAATCATGGTTTGCTTTCTTGTAAAGTAGCTGTCTAGGCTCACATTGCCTGACATCACATTTGATACACTCCATAATATGGATTGCCCCCTTACATAGGTACTTTAATTCAAAATTTCCCTTTGTTTACTTGCTGTATCCGTATATACATAAATACACAAGACCCATGACTTGACTGACGTGATGGCTAACCGCAGAGTACGTACTATTCACCTTTAGTCGATCAAGCACAGTACTATAGGTATATATCTACGTGGGATACACTTACACCTTTTGTTAATGTTACTTACCAAATTATATAATGTACACCTAAAAAAGTTAGCTACCTATGCTACCAAGACTTGGACTGCGACTGTAACAGTGTAACGTCAACGTTAACGTCATGGAATTCATCTCCTATATTATTTAAGTGGGTAATAAAGAATAATAAAAATCGACAAATTAATATAGACATCATAGATTAAGAATAAAATGAAATAAATATGTAACGAGGATAATAATCGTTATATTGCTGTGTCAATTTATCCATGGATCGCCAAAGTCGATGTTAGTGCTTTCTTAGCTACCACGGTAGATTTATTCAGCGTCTTCAGTTCTTGTTAGAAGTGTTTGGCACTTTTAGATAAATTGTAAAAGTTACAGAAGGCGACATGTGACTCGTTTGGCTGGCTTGTCTTTTGTTTTGTCTTGTGACTCGAAGTCTTTTCGTTTATTTCTTGTCCTGCTTGCAAAATAAAAAATTGTCACCTTTGCGCTTTGGTTTGTAGAGATCTGTACATATTGTTCTCCCCTCTTCCCTCACTTGTCAGTTTAGCTTTCAATATTACGACCAAAGTTTCATGGACGAAGGTTTTAACTTGATTTGCTCTTTAAGTGATTTTATTATAATAAAGCTGTTTAAAAAAAAGTCAAATCAGGATTAAGGATTTTAACATTCTGCAAAAACGTAAAAAGTAAATTGTTTGTATTCTTGGAACAAGATTGTTCCAATTTGAAATTTTAGATATTTTCCAAATAAATGGCTAAGATTTTGCAATTTTTTGGGGGGAAATGTGTGTAGATACATAGACTGTTGCCTTTTAACATCTGTAAGGTTTGTGTGGAGCATAGAAGCTGAGAATGGACTCTGGAATCAAATGGTTGTTGTGCAGTTGAAGTGGTGGCTGAAATGACGTTGGAATACGCCTACGACTTTGAAGGCTGTGAGAGAGTCTGGAGAATATTTTCAATGGATGCATGATGCTGATCCTGAAAATTTGTTCCGGCTGTTCTTTGTTTCCATTTTAAGTGTAGGCGTTTAGCTTCTGTATTCCGTCCTGTCCTCTCACTTTGTACTCAACTGGCTTCTCTTGGTCTCTGTATAAAATAGATGATGCGTGTATAGTGGCACGTACATAGCCGGTATTTTTCTTCTCCAACGGTCCAACGTCATCAGAAACTTTGACTTTTCTGCATTTAATTCAGCAAGGGCTCTAAGAAACAAGCGAAATTCAAGACGAGCATTATAAAAACTAGATATAATAAGTTAAGTGTGTACCATGCCTTTAGGACCCTTGCAAATATGACGTCATACAGTTTTTGACCTTAGGATTAGAACGTTGTTTTAAAAGAAGGGATTTCTTGATTTGACCATTTTGAAAAGGTGTAAACCAATAAATGAGCGTTTTTCACAAGTGAAAATACTGGTTTTAACATTCTGACAGAATACGAAACAATAAACGAGCGTTTTACAAAGGTGAAAGTAATGGTTTTATAAATTACTTTAAATTTAAGGTTAAATTAAAAGGTTTAAATCAATAGATTAGGTATACCTATACTTTTTGAAAGCACAAATATAATGGTTTTAATATTCTGAAAAGTTTAATTTAGTAAATTAGCCTTTGTCTAAAAGTGTAAATAATAGCACACATATAACAAAGGTGCAGACCATTTACACAATTTAAAAAAGCCGTTGCAGTGACGTCATATTTGGAAGACCCCTCACGGTAGATTCAGTGAAACTGCTATTGTCTCTATTATCTATATAGGTATATATAAAGCATTATCGGCATTATGGCATACAGTATTGTCTTTCACTTCATCATGGAAAAAAGGGATGTTGCAATTCCTGGTACTGTTTCGAGTCAGCTGTTGCTACTCTCACTGTTCGCTGCTAATAATCTTGAAGATCAAACCTACACACACTCTGACTATTACTTTGTGTTTCTGTGTGTGTGTGTGCCTTTTACGAATGTTTTGTGAATTTACTTGTAAATGTTGGAATTGTCATTGTAAATGAGTGCTTCTCATTATTTTTGTTTTGCAATTTTACATGGACGAACCTTGGGACTTGACTTTGACTTTGATTTCGAGTCTCTAGAGCATTCAACAGCAAGAATATCGATAGTTTTAATATATTAGCATTAAAAGAAGAGCTGGTTACCTTCGACTCGTCACATATACCTGAGCGTTAGCAACAAAGTTCAGGGAAGTAAGTAGGTAGGTAGTCGGTGAGCACTAGTTGACGTCTGAGGTGACAGTCTGAGGTTTCGTTTCATTGGTTTAATTTTGTTTTTGAAAGCATCTTTGACCCTATGCAGTACATCTCCGTGTAGTTCTGGTTGTTACCAGGTAGTAACCGTGGGATTTCTAATTTGATTTTTGTTTATTCCCATTTACCAAATGTATCACAAACAGTTGCGAGATTAAAAATAAATTAAATACAATATCCGTAGATTGCGTACGTTTGACTCACTGTATTGAGTCATTAAATTGAAATAAATAACAAATTACATTTGGAATTTCCTGGGGCAGCACACCTTGATTGACGATTATAATAGCTCCGTATTGCAGTTATTATTAGGTATTATTATTTTAGTTTGTTAGTTTTGATCAAAGTTTAAACTTTCTAAATAGTTTAAGGGCTAATAGTGTCAAAGTGTCATACTAGTTCATATAGACTATATCCTAAATCGGTACTTAATGACATTAGTAATTAAGGCAATATTAATATTTGTATTACAATTAGTATACAACTAGGCAAGTCTCCTTAATTATATTGTTTTTAAGCAGTATATTTTATATATTCGTACACAAACACAGGTACTGAAAGAGGTAAGTAGGCGCTCTTAGTTTTGGTTTGCTTTCTGTACTATTCACAGAAAACACTGGAGAGGAAATGTTTTGATTATTTTATCCGCTCACTATCTGTACTGCCTTGGTCCTTTAGCTGTAGTATAAACTGCCTATATGGTCTTTACTCTATAGCCGTGCAGTGTTCTGTATTAAATGAAACTGTGTAATCTATTTTATCTAATTAGCGTAATCATTCTTGCGTTGGTTCCCAAAGTACGAGTATCTACTTTTATTCTATCTATAGGGCTTTGGTTTACCGAACATACAGACAGCCACACAAGCATTATTGTTACTCAAGTTTGTATATTTTTACAATTTTATATTTTTATCAATGGTGTCATTCTCATTTTTTTTATGAATGACCTGCTAAAACTTTGGTGCCAAGCGATAGTTCGTATTGTTTGTAAGTACTGCTGTAACAGAATATTATGCTGTTTTTTACTACTACTAGTACTATTATTTATTACTGTACTTAGAAGCTGGTTGTGCTCCTGTATTAGGTACGTACCCAATTAAGAATAGCAGTGATAATTTGGTTGTAGTGGCTTTGATTTCCTTCCTGTTTGTAACTGAATGAGAACTAACGGCGCCAAGTATTTTTTATGAAATATATTTTGTAATTAATGTAAAATTCAACAATGCACGCATCATTTAATTTTGGTTATGTAGTTTTACGAGCCGGATGCTTTTCAGACGTCTACTTCTGTCTTGAATGGAGATTTAAAGTTTAAGTTTATGATTGAAGCTCCTTCGGGAATAATGCATCAGTACATGTACGGTGATGCTGCTGATATTAAGGGAAATGTATTTTACGATATGATAGATGATAGTACCTATGACGTTTAGATGTATTTGTACTTTCCGAGGAATAAATGTATCTTCTTGCATTGCACTACACGAGACAGGAGATTGGGTCTAAATATTTCACCTTGGTTTTGTTTTTTTGTTTAACTATTAATGGTACCTACCTACTTAAATATTATTATGTAAAGTGTCTACCTCCATTATAATAAATATGGTCTACCTTGTATCAGACTCTGTATGAATCAAAATATGAACCATGTACTCACCTACGTGTGTACGTGTGTAGTAGGTCGACGAAAAAGCTGAGAGGAAATATGATGTAATGTTTTTGTTAAAAGTTTTATCGTTATCAGTGCCTTGGCTCCCTTATCTGTTGTTGTCACTATTTAATAATTGAATATTTTTGTATGAGGCATATTTGTAGTAGATTTGGTTGTTGTTGAGGGAAGCTTATGTTTGTAAGCATGTATCCCAAATACCAACTACGTGTGTCTACATTCAGATAATAGTGATGAGGAACGTTATGCTACTTAGGCACCTACTTCTATGGGTTTCATAGTATGATGGAAGGCAGGTTCGTCATTTTAATAAATCAGAATGCGAATGATGAGTTGATGAGTAGCTTTTTTAATGGAAAATAGTTACAAATACATTTTGTCGGGTATGACAGACTTGTGTACGTCATATAAGTGGGGTTAAGAAAGTTGTTTTAAAGCAATCCAATCAGGATTTTAGCATTATGAGAAGGTGTTAAAAATAAATTAGGTAGTTTTCAAAAAGTGTAAAACATAGTATTTGTATTTACTCATTTCAAGCACATCGTTTCCATGACTTCATGAGTGAAATGCCCCGTCGGTTTTAGGTGGATTGATCAGTTGCACCACACAGGGATGGATAAGTATACCTCTTGCATCAAAGTAAAAATAATCCGGCTGTATTAAATTCATTGAAAAAAGGAAGTTGATTCATCGTTCGTCGGCCTGGATTTAACTGTCGGTGTTACTACTAATAATAATATGTTGGCGCGTCTGCCATCGACGCCGCGCCGGCACTTGAAAGATCCGTCATAAATAAAAGTAGGAACAAATTGCAAACATGAACCAGACAGAAGATAACTAGGGATGTACTTACATACATCCCTAGTACAATATGTATACATATTGTCAATTCATTCACTTACCGTTTGTTTTGCACTGAAAACGTTTCGTTTTCCAATTCCAACATACCTAGGTAGTAGCGAGTTTGAATGGTACCGCCGCTGTGCTGGTTCTACTATCTTTCTTTTGCACTTACCTGTAGTAGTAGGCTATTCCTATACCTTTCACTTAAGTACTTGAAAATACTGAAAAATACTAGCTCACTGCCGTGCAGTAGCGCTCACTATTGACTCTGCCCCGACATTCTTCCGTAATCTAAATCTTATCTCCCCATGTGGTTCCCCATCGAATTGCAAATTGCCAAAATTAGACCAGACAAAATCATGGAGGCTAAAAAAACAAGTAAAGTAATAATAACCAGCTGTGGGTGTACCAGCCAAATCCCACGAATGAGCTGCTATAGTAGTTCTATACATTCGTACGTGTACGTAGGTATAAGTGCATGGGCTTACCTAGGTATCTTTAATCCACTATTAATAAATAAATTACCTAGATGTGCTTTAGGATGCACTAAGCTCAAAAGCCGCAGTGTTGTAGTTGTAGTATACAGCTTAAGTTCTAACAGTCTTGCTCAAAAATATAATTACCGGTATTGCTTTATTCTTAAGACTACACAGCTTCAGCTTTATTAGTTTTTCGGAATTGTTCGATATTTATTTTAAAACGTATGTGTCTGCACAAACTGGGAGGGTTTGGATACAAACAACGCGTAGTATTACCTATTATTAGCACCTACATTATGTAAATAATAATAATAATTTATTCATTGGGTCGATTTGACCATTCGGTCCATACAACCTGACTCAACCAGTCACTGTG
>JAQFZC010006856.1:0-11958 GCA_034695205.1 Dicyrtoma fusca
TTCTCAGCACAAAGCATGTTAAAGAATAGCCAGCAAGCTCCGCACTATAGCGCGGGCTTCTTCTGGCACTTCTTGCGGGCGAAGAGGAAGAGCATAGAGTGTTTGGAGTGCTCTATAGTGAGATCGTGAATAGCCATATTATTTTTGGTTTTCATGAATTTTTCAATAATGATGAAATGAAATAAACAATCTTTTTCAAGAAAAATTTGTTTATGATTTCAATGTTCTGAGCCATTTTTTAAAAGCCGAGAGTTCGGTTTCTGAGTTTCAGAAAACCGAAAGTTCGGTTTCTGGGTTTCAGAAAACCGATTTTCGGTTTCGGTTAAAATGTTCGGTTTACCCGGTTTCGGTTTCGGTTTCATTTCGGTTTTGCAATCCCTAATTGCAGTGTGAGTGTGACCGGTGGCAGTTGGTCATTGCTATTCCTCGCCTATAATTCTTGCTACATACTTTTATTAACGCTTCTCTAGTTCTCTCTTCCTTGCTATCTCACTGTTGTGAAGTTCTGTCAAATGCTAATGCTATTTTATTAATTTCTGAATAATAAATAAATCAATTATTAATTATTTAATAATAACCAGCTCGGTTAATTCTGCTTTATGTAGTAATTTGCAGCTAGCAATTGTTGTGCGTGGCATAAATTATGAATTTCAAACTCAATCTGCATAGTCATACAAAACGCTATGCTAATTATAGCAATTTGTTACCTTGAGTTTTCAAAAGAATGCATGATGAAAAATGTCCAGATTCCACAGTGCCAGCAAAATTACATACAACAGATTCTTAAAATATTTATTTTATTGCCTTCCATAGTTATTTGCAAACAAAGCTATGTAATTATGTATTAGTGCCACTGTTTCAAGGTGTTGTACATGCTCTGTAATAGATATTATTGGATGTTGAACCCACATCGTGTGTGTATTTATTTAACGGCGCATAAACATACACATGCCTCAAAAATTCCAATAAAAAGTGCGTAATTTGAGCTTCCAGTGGCGTTACAATTACAGCATTAACTCCCCCAATTGAGTCAAATTACGTTTAGCATAAGCTGCTTGGATTTAATTATTTATTAAGTCGTAGATCGTAGAACTAACAAATTTTGCAATGCTTGCAATCTTATAATCTGCAATTCAATAATAATTCGCATTCAAGTAAATTGTTCAACTACAGAATTAATATTAGTAAACGTTATTCCATGCATTTAAAATATTCTCGAGTTTTGTCTTAATACTGTTCCATCCAATAATGCAAACATGCATAGCCCTTTATAATGATTTTGCATGTTCAAAAATTGAAAATTATTTAAATAGAACAGAAATAGGACAGTATAAATATGCAAAAAGGGTTACAATTTAGTATTTAGCCGGATCATTTTCCCCAAATCACTCTGTTAACCTTTTCGAAACGGTAATACGTATATTCAGTTTTATATCTCTTTGAAAACGCTAATTTCTTGTTTTGACCTTTTTAAAAACTCTAAATTACTAGTTTTGACCTTTTTGGAATCACTAATTTCTTGTTTTGACCTTTTTAAAAAGTCTAAATTACTACTTTTGACCTTTTTGAAAACACTAATTTCTTATTTTGACCTTTTTAAAAAGTGGTAGTTACTGGTTTTGACCTTTTTGAAAACACTAATTTCTTGTTTTGACCTTTTTGAAAACACTAATTTCTTGTTTTGACCTTTTTTAAAAGTGCTAATTACTAGTTTTGACATTTTTGAACAAGTTTATTGTAGAATAAATACTTTTGCGAAGCATTCTTTTCATGGTTGATGGCTTCGCAGTTCCGAATAGGTTAACAGTCTCGTAGTCATATTATGTACGTCTCTCTCATTGAATGTGTACTGACACCGAAGGTGTGAATACTCAATCTTTAAGCACTGAAGTACCTGCCCAGCCCGAAGATCCAAATAAAAATATTAGCAGTATATAACAACAAAACACTAAATGATAGCCAAGCACATGGCATATTACGTCCAATGTAGATGTTATCATTATTTGTTGCATATGTATTTTTATTATCTAATCGCTGTATTATTTTATAATCTAGCCCTGCTTCAAATAATATTTAGAACTACGGCCAATGTTTATTGTTTATTATTCATTAGTACACGTTCGGCTGCCACTTGAGTCTTAAAAGAAAAAAAAATGCACAAACGCAATTATTACGTGGTTAATAGAAAAATAGTTGGCAGTGCATTTACATATTGTGTAATGAAAAGGGTTTAGCTTGACTGGCGCCTGCAACCTGTTTATAGTGGAGCTCACCAAAAAGTCCCTTTGTCTCACATGTCTCTCTCCAAATCAACATGAGCTGGGCTGGAACATGGGCCCAGGAACTAAAACACAAATACATATGTACGTATGTACCACCAGATTTTTTCTCTGGGATAATGTGATCTCAAGTTGTAGGTTGTAGTGTACGACGTACTGAGGCAATACAAAAAAATAAAAATACATGTAACCGTCAGTTGTAGTTTTGTGATCTTCTGCTATCTGCTATGAATGCTGGTTTGCTAGTAGTGGTGATGGTAGTGCGTCTGTAGTATTTGGTATTGTGAATGGTTTATTTGTAGAATCAGAATTAGAAGGTCACGATCATGATCATGGTCAGGGTCAGAGCGCAACTAGCATGGCAACGAAAGCTTTAGAAATTTGGAAGAGATCACATAGCCAACATACATAACTTAGACCAACTTAACTTACAAACTCAACTACACAACGACCTTCGGTTTTGACATCGGCATCAACAGGGGCTTCAATTTCAATTCCCTGTATTATTTACCAATATTCCATGCTTAAGGCATCAACGTCAGTAAATATTAGCCCATTAATTATTCAATCAAAGCTCACAGTCACTGACTAATACCAATAATCAGATAATGTATCATGTGGGTACCGAAGTACTTAATAAAGCGCTTGCAAAATCAGTGAATAGACACAAGTAAGTGTGTATATGTAATTATATGTATGTATGTGTAAGCTGATTCCAAGCGATGCTGCTCGTTTTTAAAAAAATGTGCAAAATTCTATCTTGTACATTTTTTCTACACTTGAAATTCCCCTAATCAAATAATATTTAAAAAATGCAGAATGCAGTATGCCTTTATGTAGGTACATATATTTTAAAATAAAATAGCTAAAAGTCATAACTAAATGTGCTTATAAGCGATTGTACATAAATTAGCATATAGGGCTTTGGACTTTTTCCATCGCCACCTAATCTCGATGATAGTGATCCCTTTATACATAGTTTAAATACGGATTTACTTACTAAATTACTTAAGTAATTATATCACTTTAGATTAGTACTTTTATTGACTCAAAATTAAAATTAATATGATCTCACGATCAGACAAAATCCCGATTGCCCACTACACATTATTTAATCAATCCATTCAGATGAGATTCAAACAGAGTCAGTTATTAACTTATATTGCTATTATTATATAATTTATAGCCAGACTGACAGGCTGGGATAGTAGCATGGCGATGGTTTAGAAATTTAAATAATTGTTGGATGCTGTCCATATGTGACAGTGACACATTTCTTTGGCTAGGGTTTGATTCCTTGAGCACAATTGAGCTGTCTGTAGTTTTTTGCAGGCTGTATCTCGCTAAAGATTAGCTCGTGCAGTTTTTTTCTGCAGATCCTATATTTACTGCGTGCAATGTGTGCTCGTACTCACTAGTCAGTCCTCGTGGTACATTACATGACAATGATGGGGTTGGTGTGCAAAAGAGTGGTAACTGGTAAATCGTAAGACGCGATTATTATTGGCCACTCCTTTGGGACACACCACACATTTGATCACAATTTCATTGCCACTCCGTGTCAGCTCAGTCAGTTAAATGCGTATTTATCCATGAACCATGTAGAAGAACTATTACAGACCACTATTCCCATGAACCATACCATGTGCTATGCTAATTTTGATTCAATGTTGGAAACATGCATGTAGAAAAGTGCAAAATAAGTAAGTAGTAGGTAGTTTGGTTGAGCTGTTCAAGGCATTAATTTATGCTGAATAATGCGACTGCTGGAGATAATATCAGAGGACAGAGCACTCCTTCCTATGCAATATTTTCCAGTCTAAGCTTTTCTAATAATACTAATAATAATTATTCTCCATGAATTCGTTTGATTAGAGAAAGGAGACGCTATATCCATAAGCAAGTCTAGCGTCAAGTGGCTCATGGGATGGGATTGGAAATGGAGATGGAAAGTACGTGTACGACTGTAAAAGTAGTTTGATTTCTAAGTATTTTATAGCTCTGCTAACTGCTCAAGTATTTTAGTCCTTCCTTACCACTCCGCAGAGCAACTTGAGTCAACTTTGTCTCCAGCACTCTTTCTACTCTTTTTATTTTTTCAAAAAAATAAATTACTAAATTAACCATGGCTGCTACTCAAGGTATATTTTTATCTCCAGAATTTTTATTTTATTTTTTTTATTTTTTGCTGTTTTTTTGGCAGTCCAGCTTACTACCTGAATTATCGTTCCAAAAATAAGTAATATGTCAATTAAGCATTATTTATTGAGATTTACAAATACTAATAGAATTATATTTAGTCTAAGGGAGCAGCAGCGTGTCTCACTGTGCCCCACGAACGAAGTAGAGAGAATTCAGTAGTGGATTTCATACAGTACAGGCATAGCCGACGTAGATCCTACACTGAAGTGTTTGTTTCTTAAATGGTCTAATAATTAATCTTCTTGTGTGTCTTTTATTTTGAAACAGAAACCAATCTTGGAAATTTGGAAGCCCTTTTGGCTGAAATTTTGTCCGCTAGCAAGGATGATGGAGTTACTAGCAATTTGGCTAAAGCTCAAGAACTCGTACAAACTATTAAATCTCGTCAACAATTATTGGATCAAGGTGTTCTGAGCAAATTCCGTTTGGATGGCAAAGTGGCCGTTGTTACTGGAGGTGGTCAAGGCATTGGACAAGCTTTAGGTAGCTTTTTAATTAATTAAATTGACTCCATTTTTGAAAACTAGTAAATTACAAAAACATGACTAACTAGTGAGCATGATTGTGATTTTTTTTCATTTAAAAAAAATTTATTTACATTATAGCCCATGGACTGGGAGAAGCTGGATGCAAGGTCGCAGTTGCTGACTTGGAATTGTCCCGAGCTGAGAATGTTGCTGCTGAATTGGAAGCCAAGGGTATTCCCAGCATTGCCATTAAGGTCGATGTCTCCAACAAGGAAGATGCTGAGGCTATGGTTCAGACGATCTTGGACAAATGGGGAGATTTGGACATTGGAGTGAACAATGCTGGCATCGTCTACTCAACCCTGGAGAATCGCAGTGAGGACGTCCCAGCCACTCAATGGGAACGAACCATGGCTGTCAACCTCAACGGAGTTTTCTACTGCTGCCAAGCCGAGGCCAAGCACATGCTCAAGAAAGGCTACGGAAAGATCATCAACACTGCCTCCATGTCCGGCACCATCGTCAACCACCCACAAATCCAATCCGCCTACAATGCGTCCAAGGCCGGCTGCGTCCACATGACCAAGTCTTTGGGAGCCGAATGGGCTGACCGTGGTGTTCGAGTCAACTGCATTTCTCCGTAAGTTCACCCAAAACAATTATACTATTAGATATTTCACTTGCTTATTAAATTTTAATGATTATTTATTATTTTTAATTTTCTTCAGCGGATATGTTGACACTGCTTTGAACCGCACTGAGGCCTTGACTCCAATCCGTGAGCAATGGATCCGCGAGACCCCAATGAAGCGTTTGGCTGATGTCAATGATCTTGTGGGAGCCATTCTGTACTTGTCATCTCCACTCTCCGACTACGCCACTGGTCTTGACATGATCATCGACGGTGGATTCACTCTCTGGTAGACAGCTATGACCCCATCAACCTTGTCACTCTCAACTACGCCATACCACGCCCACCCACAGCCCAATGTAAGGAGCGACAGCGTCAAACCAACGACCCTACAATTATTTTTAAATGCGTCACATCAACGGCCTAAATATGCCAATCTTCTCTCGTGGAATTCCAGTCTATTTTGATTTCTCAGACAACTTGTCATTTTGTCTTCAAACTTACACATTGCAAATATTGTCATACAAGAAATCGATAATTTACCTACTTTACAAGACATATACTATTATGTGTGCTACTTCGCTACTTACATTCTTTGGTTCAATAGTCAGCGTCAGTAATAATAATAATCTACAATCCAACCATGCAAATATAATAAAATATAATGCTACTGATTATTGCTACTTACTTATTATCCTTCATAACCATTTCAATGTACCATTTAAAATTTTGAACATTTGATGTTTATGTTTATGAGCAACATAATTCATTTATAGATGAATAATAATGCATTTACGATTACCAATAAAATATATAATTACAGTTGATTATACACTCACTTTCAGTTACGCATTATTTTTCCTTGCTTTCATTCTTTAGCATTTGACAACTTGTTTTATAACTTGAACATACAAATTATTGCTATATTATTAAACATGTAATAAACGTAGCATTTATTGTATTTTGGCAATTTTTAACGGAGCTTGTACTGTAGCTTCGTGGTTTATTATTAACTTGCTACTTGCCCAATGCGAGACAAACTTGAAGGCATTATCTGGATAGTAGGTGGATTGTTCATGAAATTATTTTATGATTCATACATCTCCATTGAAAACTAAGGACCACTGACCTCATTGATCAACCAACGCATTTTTTAAAACTTAATTTGTACGAGTAACTGAACTTAATCGATAACAATGATAATTTTGTGGCAAAGTATCATATTTTATATAAACGACTATGGTTACATGACATGGAAGTACTATGTAGTATTAAAGTCAAGAGCATATCCATAGGTCAAACGCACACGTCAAAGAAGTTTTCTATAGACTTGCCACTACACTGCGTTACACTCACTCGTTAACATAAAGTGTTTGACAGCATTGACCTTATAAATTGTCCATAAAAGCTTTTTTGTGTTCAAACGGTACACGCTATAAACGCTACACGCTAACTGTATAAAAAAGAGAATTTTTGACAGATTTTAAACTTTGCTCTTGTGAAGTAATTACTCCAGACAGAACAGTACTACAGCAATGAAGTTGTGAAACAATGATATCACAATCATTTCGTGCAAAAGTGTGACAAGGGAAGCAACAAACGTGTGCTAATAAACCGAGCCTTTACCAGTTTGTGCTATACTCAACTGCGTGCCTTTGTGAGACGAAGGTGCATTATTTCGCTCTGAATTTCCGCTTTTTTAAAAGCCTGTAACTAATTATGGGTTTTTTGACCTGGTTCTGCTCTTTAAGTCTAGTGAATTCTCTGTATTTATCTTTGTTCTTGAATTAGTTTTGCTGTTAATAATTTTTGTGGGCTCGATATATTATACTCTTTCGCCCTGTTTTGGTGACAAAATAGGATGTTTTATACTTTTTAATAACCATATTTAAGACAGGTTGTTTGTGTTTTGAATACCTATGTAATTAGTTATACATTGCAAAAACAGACTAAGCAAGGAAGCCGAAAAACATTTTATACCCTTCATTAACTCATTTGGTACACTCTACCAAAAACCATTTGGAACGCATCATTTTGCCCAAAAAGTGAGTCCATTTTTAAACTTCAAAAACGCATCATTTTGATGAGTTCTGACCTCATCATAATAATATGATGAGGTCCACATTTAGTCCATGTTAATTCCCTATCCGGTGAAGGTGCCTCATCTGGAGCCCATCATTATGAAGCATTCTAACACATGAAAATGATGCAGTTTTAAAGTTTAAAAATGGACTCTTTTGGACTCTTTAAAATTGGACTTTTTAAATGATGGATTTTTTTATGATGCGATCCAGATGTGGTAATTTTTTGCGGTGTACGCACTACAACCATTATAATGCGTTTCAGATGTGTTCGTAATGTTTCAAATGTTTTCAGGCTCAACTTTTAATGGTTTCTAGTAGAGGGTAGAAATTGTAATGCAATTTTTGTATTCTGTTTGTAGTGTAAACGTTTTAATTTGATTGGAATTTGTTGGACACGTTGTATTTTTCTAGTCGAGACTTGCAACTTAAAAAAAGTGTTCTGCAGCAGTAATTGCGCCCTATTCTACTTTTATAAACCCCATTCTGCTCTTCTTCACTTTTTCCAAGCGATCTAACTTTCAGATCTACCTACTTAGAAACCCGTTTATATATTTTTAAAAAGTTCACAAATTTTTAAAAGAAAACTCAATTTGTACTTTTGGCAAACCCGTTTCCGCTGTTTTTTGGAAAGGTAAGAAATGTCAAACTTCAATATTTTTATATATTTTTAGTACTAGTGACTAGTAGTATGTGGTACCGAGCCAAAACGACAAAAGTCAATACGACGAAAACTTTCGTCGTATTGACCTCTTACCTGCATGGTCAATACGACGAATCGGGCAACGGCTGGCCCAGAACGTCGAATTTTGCTACAGGATGAAGTACATAATAGATTCCAACAAGTCTGGGAAACTGGTATCCCCCAATCTGGAGAGTGCTGTTAGAAATGATACGAGAACAAAACAGGGCTGGAAACACCCTCGCCCAGATAGATGTTGGAAAATGGCCACAATTTTTGAGCACGAAAAACCAGACATGTTACTGATAACTTAAAAAATAAAATAA
Organism: Dicyrtoma fusca; assembly: GCA_034695205.1. NCBI lineage: Eukaryota > Metazoa > Arthropoda > Collembola > Symphypleona > Dicyrtomidae > Dicyrtoma > Dicyrtoma fusca. The sequence goes on from JAQFZC010006856.1 coordinate 8,669, forward strand.
AAATATAATATTAATAAAATAATATATAATATTATTCAATCCAAGTTCATAAACTGTGCAACAAATAAAAGCATTTATTAGCTGACCACTTCGTAATAAATAGATAATTTTCAGCGAGTGAATTCAGACCAAAACAACGTAATGTATGGTGCATCGAAATTTGGCATCTATTTCTCTCTTAAAACAAATTAGCATGACCTGACCTCAGAACAACTGTAAAAAATGCAAACTTACAATTCTGTGGCTCACAACGTATTTGTTAAGTAATTAAGTAAATGAATAGCCCAATAGTCTCATTGCAAACGTTTTCATACGACAAATTCATGCATGTCCTGAGAAAAGGCACCCCTGCAGATAGAAATTGTAAAAACGGTATGGCGAAAAGCATTGCGTAAGAATTGACAAATGAAGGTGTAAACTCCAATGTTTCTTGTGACAATTTATTTTCCACGTTTTGGATATTTAACAATAAAACCGTCGGAAGCATCAATTTAAAAAAAAGGTTATTTACATCCTACAGGTTACATAGTTGCAACAAAAGTACAGATTGCCCATTTTAAAACAGAATTCATTTGAAAATAAAACATCTGCTGGACTAAGCTATCAGTTTCAAAAACCAAATTTTACTGCTAGCTTATTCCAGGAAAATCGAACAAGTGAATACATACTGAGAAGTTGTTTTGTACACTTACTCGAATAATATTATGAAAACATAAAGCAGTATAAGAAAATATTTTAAAAACAAAAAAAAATATTTGAACTCTTCCTGGAAGTATTTTAATTAACTAAAAATAATTAAACCCCGTCATTATCGTTGCAGTTGTTGCTCCAACAAAAAACCAAAACGCACGAACCTCGGGAGTGCGAGTGCCCGGAGGATAGAAGAATAAGATTTGTTGGATGACTAATTCAATTCATGCATTATTTTCCCTTATAAGTGCGTACTTGTATATTAGTATAGTAAACACTAATGATGTACTATTACTATTAGCATTACGATGTAAAAATATATTATAATGTAAGTATAACGGGTAATAATTCTTGCACTTCTTCATGTATGTAAGCACCGAGGACGAGAAAAAAAGTAATACGAGGAACTAAACCTGCCTACCAATAAGTTTTTACTCCCTATAACGCTTTGGATAGTCAGGAAGCACTGAGTTGTTCGGAATTCTGATTTTTGCTATTAATGTCTAATTAATCTCACTAAGAATAATATGTCATGACTTCTTCCGCAAGAGCATAGTAATTATCTTCATTGACTTCTATAAATTGTTTTTTCTGCCTACTGAAGTAGTATATATCTCCAGTGTAAATGTCAAACCACATGGCATGTATATAAGTTTTACCCTGTAACAAAATATCTCTCATAAACCCGTAACTTGCAATATTTTGAAGTTGTTGAAGGCAATTTATCTGAAAATCAAATACAAATAATAATTATCTGTGATTCAATATCTGTGTTTCTTACAAATAAGTCGTTGTGAACATCACATTATTTGTTTGTGCAACAATTAAACCTCACCTGGCTAAGCTTGTCCTCGATAGTAAATTTATTGTCAGGATCAATATAAGCCGCAAATTTACGAACGGGCGTCTCTCCTTCAAACAACAGTGGTTGATGAAAGCCTCCATGCTCAAGAATTTTTAATTTATCCAAAGAATAATGACCATGGTTGCAGAGCCACCCTCGCAAAGGGGATAACTTTTGATTTTCAAGTGATGAGAACTTTTTATCCTTGAGCTGGTACAAGAGATTCATTGCCTGCGAGAAAATCAAGGCAAAAATATAGAATATTATGAAACAATGAAATTCCATTCACAAACACAACAGTCAATCTTGCAATAAAAACATAAATTGGTCTATGGTCTACTAATTGTTAAATAATTACGGTAAAATATCTAGTGCCATACCTACTTTGCAATCAGAGTGACCACAGACGATGACATGCTGGATCCCATTGATGACACAACCCAATTCGAGAGCAGCCGGTTCCGTCGTCGTATTTTCAGCAGGGAAAAAACTTGAATGAGGAATTAAATTGCCAGCATTTCGAACTATAAACATATCCCCCACGTGAGTTTGAGTAAAACGAGTTGGAATCATTCTACTGTCCATGCATGTAAAGAAGACTGCTTTCGGCTGTAAATTGAAAAATTCCAAAATATAAGATTTTAAATGCATCCAAATGATTTCCAACAAAAATTAATTTGACAAGTATTTTGATAAAAATTCTATTGAATCACATTGACTTACATCAGGATGATCTTTCACAGCAGAAAATTCTTGAACCATTCCATGACGGATGGACTCGCGATATTTCATAATCCCGTGTAGTATTCGATACATAATGATTTAAGTATTGTATATTATTATTATTATCTTTTGTGCCCAGCACTGATCACATTAACTTTCGTCCTATACTATTAACTATTATATATTACCGCTTATTTGCACTAGTTTTATTTTAACGAAGTATATTCGTGAATTTTAATGATTACTCACTTTAGCACACAATTCACTGACTACACAACAAGACATTCCTTCGTGACGTACTTTTTACAACTAACTGACTGCAATTGCAAACTATTGTGCGATTTGCAAGCTCACTCATTCCCACGACAGTCAACACTGAACACTATAGACTGTCTTGTACCGTTAATTTCTTACAATAATTATTACAAATGAGCTCACATTTTTGCTTTTATTTTAGTAATACAAGGACAATGGGAAAGGGACTCGCAAATAAAAATTATAAATCGACAAAATAAATTATTAGTATTCCCTGGAGCTGATCGTAAGGGCTAAGACGCGCCTCCCTAGCCACATTCTTACTGTATCTATTTATATTTAGCTGGTTATTTACTCAAGTGTGTAATTTACAACTTATTACAAAATTCGAGTTGCTTCGATCAATCATAATTATTGACAATTAAAGAAGTAAACCATAATACACACACATAGTACCTTTAATAACAATCTATAATAGATTCCCTCTCTATTTTGTGTAGTATATTATACTATAGAGTACCTATATGTATGGAATCTTATCTTAATGTTGTAAGTTGTAATACATAATAAAAGTGTTTAATAAATGTTTCACTTTCTTACAAATTATGAAATAATCGACGCACAGGAAGAGGACGTTACACGTGAGACCGTCAAAGTTGAAGCAGTTGAGCTACTTTTTTTTATGTATGCAAGAATTTAAGGTATATAAGTTAGGAAGTGGATAGGGGAATGTGCGTTTGATGGATTAGATGGGACTTGGGTCAAATACTAGACCGCT
>JAQFZC010006857.1:0-11957 GCA_034695205.1 Dicyrtoma fusca
TTTGAAAGTGCTAGTTACTAGTTTTGGATGGTTTTGAAAATGTTAATTTCTTGTTTTGACCTTTTTGAAAGTGCTAGTTACTAGTTTTGGATGGTTTTGAAAATGTTAATTTCATGTTTTTCTCAATTCGGCCAATGAATTCGGGAACCACTGTCCACTATGCACTGGTACTAGATTCTCAGTATTTCCAACAAAAAAAATTAAAAAAGATCACACATTACAATAAGCATAGCAACAACTCGTATGTAGATACAGCCCTGCCTATTGTTTGTATAGAGACAGAAGAGATGCGTAATTTGAAGGCAAATATAATTTTAGATTTTATCCCATCATCACAGATCAAACTGTACTAATAACAATAGCTCCATAATCACTCTCGCACCCTAATTCTAATTCTATAGCAGAGCATCCCACAAATAAATGACAAACTCAAATTCCTCTGTCAAATGGTATCTGGCTCAAATATATTCTATCAGGCATTGTCAAGAGTTAAGTTAAGATGCAGTTCAAGAAAGAGAATCATCAAAATAACATCATCATCTTATCCATATACATACATCGGTATAGGTATGCCACCATCCTTATAGCTATATAGCGGTATCTATGGATACCACCTCCTTGTTCAAATCATAATCATAATCATAAAGATCCAAGAAACATGCTATAATCACAATCACTTTAATCTGTCCCTCATCACCATCTCCCATCTTTCAGTCTGATCTCCGAAATCTGAGAAAATCCCAAACAACCACTGCCGTACAATGGTACCATTCACGCCATACCATTCATTACACTACAGTACTACACAGTTGACAGTCATTACTCATTTGGACGGACAATCAAAGACTAATTGAGTCCGTCTTCCCCATCGTTACATAACCCACCTACCAAAGTATGGGGAAAATACGGGTAAAATACGGGTAACTACGAGTAGGTACCTTCCATGGGCACGTAGTACTGAAGAAACGAAAAAAAACTAAGCTTTAAGCCTAGCAAGCAAGCCAAGGAAGCCAAAGCCATAGCCGAAGCCAAAGCCAAAGCCATCCACCTCTCTCTCTCTCTCTCTCTCTCTCTGTCTTCACTAAAATCAAACCGAAGCAAAAGAGATGCTCATGTGCCGACTCTGCCTATGCCAACGGGTACATAAGTCTGTGATCTGTACCATGTAGGTATACTGCAGAGCCCTATGGAAGGAGCAAGAGAGCGTTTTCTCTGCCTCAACCGTAAAGGTCAAGGGTCAAGACATGACGTCAATGGGATTTTTAGTGGTGGGAAGGCCAGTGCGTCGGTCCGACTGTCGTCACGGACAGACTGACTCAAGACTCGATCCTCTGTCTACCACAACCACCACCAGAGCATCTTTCCCAGAGTAGAGTAGAGCAGAGCAGAGCAGTAGAATGACAGAGCACTCTGGGCTTCGAAAAAAAGGAGAAAGGGAACGAAAAACCGAAGAGACGGTAGCACTAGTCACAGTCCAGGAGAAGACACGGGCATTTTCGGCTTTTGGTTTTCGGTTTTTCGGAGTTTTACTTTTCCCGAGTCTAAGGAGCCAATGGGAGGCCAGACCGGCACTCTCACTCACTCGCTCAGTCGCCCTGGAATCGAAGGGAAAATGAACTTACAACTCGGTCTGTCCGTCTGTGCGTTCGTCTGTCTCTCTCGCTCTCTGTCTCCCACCCTCTCGGCTTTACTCGGCCTCTGCCTCCACACTCTGTCTCTCTCTTTGGCTCTACTTTACACGCTCTTTTCTCTTTTGGGAAGGATTTCACTCCAATTCTACTCTTTTACTGTTCTATGCACATTTTCCTATCTATTTTGTATGCCCTCCACTAATCGTAAGTTACCCAGGTCCTTCACTTTCTCCCTTAAAGGCTAATCTGCAAAATGGGCCTCTCAATTGCTATGCCCTACAGTTGGTTAGAAAGCCCTTTTTTAGAAACGTGAATTGTAGACCTTTTACACATTTAAATGTAATAATGCATTGCCCTTTTTTAACCTTTTCGAAACGTTAATATATCTAGCTTTACAACTCTTTGAAACCGCTAATTTATTGGGCTTTGAGACCTTTTTAAAAAGTGCAAATTATCAATGTTGACAGTTGTTTCTGAAAAGGCTACTTTCTTGTTTTGACCCTTTTAAAAAGCGAAAATTACCAGTTTTGACTTTTCTGAAAAGGCTACTTTCTTGTTTTGACCTTTTTTAAAAGTGTTAGTTACTAGTTTTGACCTCTTCGAACAAAATTGTAGAATAAACACTTTTGCAAAGCATTCTTTCTATGGCTGATGGCTCCGCACTTCGCAGTTCCGAATAGGCTAAAAAAGAAACTTGATTTTTTGAATTTTCTGTATTTTCAGAGTTAAATTTAACATTTTGCCCTTTGATAAAATGTAAATTTAACAATTTGAGCTTATTTCGTGGGGCAAGTAAAAGTTGACAGCACACTTGACCACATGCTATTTTTTTTGCTTTTTCTCTGAAACATGAACTTTTCTCAAAGCCACAGCGAAATAAGTAGGAAACAAAACCGCAGAAAAACCATAGAAAAACGCACAAGGTAACAACATTTGACGATTTGACAGAGCTATGAGAGCTGAGAGCGTGCATACATGAAATACGGAAATAGTCCTTCCCTGTCACACTTTTTATTTATCTACAATTTCTTTCCTTCTGCCGTTCTGTTCTATCCAGAAAAAATGAGAGAGGGTACAGAATGCATAGAGCTAGGCCAGGGACCAGGACCAGAACCAGGACCATGCAAATGTATGATGATGCATTTTAACGATTTAACAGAGCAATGCTTCACCATGTCAATATATCAATATCAGCTTTGCCATCAATAGACAGACTTTTCCAACTATTTCCCACAATTCCCTGCACAGGCAGGCAGGCAGGCATGCAAAAAGGCAGGCAAGAAGGCAGCCAGTCAGTCAGTCAGTCAGTCGGTCGGTCTGTCCGTCCGTTTGTCTGTCCACAGTTTAACCTACATTCAAAATTGTCACAGAGCACAAACACACACACAGCTACAGTCACAGAAACAACTGGGTAATATTATTATGTGTGTATCCATGTCAGTTATACCACAGACTACAGACTTTAGACTAAAGGCCTGGACCCAGAACAGAAACTACTTCATTCAAGAAACATCACCACATGAGACTCTATAATCAGACGACTGAACTGTGTGAGTGACTGAGGGAGCGACTCAACATTAGTTATATGAGTCCAAACTTGTACATACACATGACCCGCCCATACACGAGACTAGACCAGAAACATCCTTTAGTTTTTAGGCTCCTTTCAAATGTGCCCCATATTTTTCAAGTGAAAAGCTGAGCTTCCCAAAAGTACAAAAGGAAAGCAAGAATGGAAACAATGCTTCGAAAAGTGTGTAAACATGTACCTAGGTAATAGGTGTGAATGTGCACACACACATATTTGAAAAGACAAAATACAAACAAAATTTAAGGTTTAAAAAATGCAAAATATGCATAAATTACTTATTTTGAAAACAAAGTACAAAATGTTTCATTGACGTCTTTACAAAAAGTGCAAAATGTCCGAATTATGCATTTTCAAAGAGTGAACAATGCTGTAATAACACCTTTTCAAAAAAACCAAAATGTTGGATTTAAACCATTTGAGAAACACCAATTTTGCAATTACGTCTTTTCAAAAAGTGCAAAATGCTGTAATTACGTCTTTTCAAAAAGTGCAAAATGTTGTAATTACGCCTTTTGAAAAAGTGCAAAATGCTGTAATTACGCCTTTTTAAAAGATCAAAATGTTGTAATTACGTCTTTTCAAAAAGACCAAAATGTTGTATTTACGCCTTTTCAAAAAGTGCAAAATGCTGTGTTTACACCTTTCGAAAAAGATTAAAACGTTGTATTTATGTAGACCTTTCGAAAATGTTCAAAATGTTGTTTCTACACTCTTTGAAAACGTGGTCACATTGCATTGTTTAGCACAATAAAAGGGCTTTTAAAACTTTCAAAAATTGTAAAAGGGTAACACAGTCAATTTTCAAAAACAACAGAACCCTACTACAGAGAATTTAACCATTAAAAAAACGGTCAAATATATTTTATATTTTTACACCTTTGAAACAATAATGACTAAAAAAAATGACTCATAACCTCACATTTGATAAGCCCCTTTACTACAAAAACATGTCCCTGTCCGTCCTGCCCTGTCAACCCTGTGCTAGAAACAATTGAAACAACTTTTTAGACCGCATAATTAACCGTATACATACATTTTACATACTCTAATGGCTCCCTCCTAAAAGTCCTAAAGTAAACTTTTGGAATTTACTACAAGAAATATATATTTTATCTCTAAGTATAGGAAGAGGCACACTTTCACTATTTAACTTGTGGCTTTATATGGATTTATTTTAAAATTAAAAAATACTTTTTAAAATTTTAATTCAATGTTACCAAAAAAAAGCCACAGAATAAATTATCAATTGTCAAGTTTAGCCATGGACAAAAGCCCTCACATCTTTCATGAATTTAACACCTACATTTTTATAAATCTCTTTAAAAAAAGTTGTACAGAGCAAGTTAACGAAGCTGTTCTTATGGACACGCTTGGCCACCCACCCACAAAATGCCTACCACGCACACGCATGTGTTAAGTATAATTAATAATAATTAAAGCAAAAATCGGTGCTACAACCAGACTTATAGGAAGTTTTCTCCTTCTTAGGAGCCTTTCAAATATGACGTTCGAACAGAGTATTTAGAGTAGAGTTTCTTAGTTAAAAAGAGCTTCAAAATATCAAAATAAGCAAAATGCCTCAAAATGGTAAGTACGTTTCAAAAATTGCAAAAACCTAATAAATATGCAATTTTAAAAAAGTACAAAACACGAAATAGAAGCTTCAAAACAGTGTAAACCCATTTTGACTTGTTTTGAAAGCTCTCTTTCCACAAAGAAATATGACAGACTGTACAAACAGCTTTTTCAAAAAAAGGTCAATTCCTTATCTGCACACTTTTCTGAAGGTTGTATTTCGTGTTTTATACTTTTTTAAATGCGTTTAATGGTTTAAATTAACCTTTCAAAAAGTGCAAAAACCTAATAACAGCATTCTTGAAAAAGAATAAAACACAAAATACACGCTTTAAAAAAGTGTAACATAAGAAATTAACCTCTTTTGAAAAAGTTGTCCGTTCAATTTGTCATACAAATTTCTTAGTTAAAAACGCTAAAAGGTTTCAAAATAAGTCAAATGGTACGAAAGGAACCTTTCAAAAAGTGCAAAACGCTAATAAACGTATTTTTAAAAAAGTACAAAACACAAAATATACCCTTCAGAAAAGTGTCAAATAAGGAATTAACCCCTTTTGAAATAGCGATTTGTACAATTTATCATATTTCTTTGTTTACAGGGGCTTTCAAAATACCTAGGCAAACACTAGACTAGGTCAACGCAACAGTGCGTAGACCCCTTTTAAAAAGTGTGAAAACCTAATAAATACATTTTTTTTAAAAAAATAAGCTTTTGTACAAAATACAAAATAGGCGGTACGTTCAAAAAAAGAAGCCGGTTGAAAATCTATTGTTTTGTGTATGAAACGTCACATGTGACGGGTCCCTTAATTACGAGGACGGACGGAAGCCTCGTCCGAGCCGTGGCTCTGTCAGTAGCCCCAGCATGTGATCATGATGATGATGATGATGATGATGATGATGGAAAGAATGATAGGGAGATTTCCATCTAATGATCATAATGATCATATCACGTCCTTCCACTTCCCCGTCCACGTCTCCCTGGCCATCTCAGTGCAAGCAACGTGGACAGTCAAGTAGGGGCAATTAACATTGCGGGAGATCTGTACTTAATGAACACACAGACCAACCAACGAACCACCACCAATTCTTCTCCAGCCTTACAGATCACACCAGTGCAGTCCAGAGACACACAGATCAGAAGCTTCCTCAAAAAGACCACACACACAGACACACACACACTTGCAAGGAAAAACCAAATCACGACACGACGTTCAGTTGGAAGAAGTACAATCGTCTTTCAAAAGGAGCAAAACACTAAAATGAAAATGCATCTGTTTTTATGCAAAACTGCAAAAAGGCTGTCAAAACATGAACACTTCGGAATTGAAATTGATAACAGTGTTATATGTAGATAAATGCACGTCTCAAAAAGAGCAAACCGGCATAAAAATTGAAGTTTTCAAACGAGACGGAAATGTCAATACCGTATCACTTTCTAGGAGTAGCCCTCCTCCATTACTTCTCATAAATTCACATAGGTACATACTTATTAGAATAATCTAAAAATTTCCAAAGGCAAAACGCTAAAACCACCATTTAAAAGGAGATACCTACGTACCATTAAATAGGTTCGCTGATTTTCGCAAGGTAAAACTTGACAAATGCATTTTTTAAAAGTACCTCCCACGCCACGGTGCTGCTTAAAACGCAAATTGATACGGTTCCGTAAAAGCAGAAAAAGATTTATAATTTCTCCATTTTTACAAGACGTAAGTAAGAGAGCTGTGTTTTGATGTTTTGAAATCTGAGTTTTGCATGGTTTAAAAAAGTACAAATCGAGGTTCTGCATCGTTTGAAAAAGTGTAAATCGGGGTTCTGCACGTTTTTTAAAACGTGTAAATCGAGGTGTATGGTTTAAAAAAAAGTAAATTGGGGTTCTGCATGGTTTGAAATAGTGTAAATCGAGGTTTTGGACGTTCTGAAAAAATGCGAATCAACATTTTGTATGGTTTGAAAAAGTGTAAATTTAGGTGTTGCACGTTTTGAAAAGATGCAACCCAAGTCTCTACACCTTTTCAAAAATATCAAAATGTTCTATTTACACCTTTTCAAAAGATCAAAATATTTTATTTACATTACACCTTTTCAAAAAGATGAAAATCTTGTACCAACACCTTTTCAAAAGCTGCAAAATACTGTGAAACATGCTTTTTAAAAACCTTCAAAAACTCCAGTATTTACACCCTTTCAAAAAGATCGAAATGGCATCTATATTTATATGTAGCTCTCCTTCTGTACCGGTCAACCAGAAGAAAACAAGGGGAAGGACACTCACTAGTCCGAAATTGAACAAGGCTAACAACCCTGCGAGTTTGGGAATCATGACACAAAGTTTTATTTATTTAAAAAAAGAAACATACGCCCAAAAATGATCCCTGTTTAGACTGGATCAAAAGGAGAAATAACGGAGAGAGAGAGACACCCAGGGTGCTTGCTTACAGTGCCTTACAGTGCAACTTTCCCGGTTGCTAGATTATTGCTTACTTCTCAGTTCTCAGTTTTTGGTAATGTATATATAGTGAGTGTATAGTGTGTCGTTGGTCGTGGGCTCTCGTATGGCAGTCCAGACGACCGAACGAAAGAAACACACACACACACACATAATCATAATAATAGGACTGTGTCTGAAAGTCTGGAAAACTTGGAAAGTCTCTCATACGAAGATAGACGGAAGCTTACTATGTGTGTATAGCCGTCTACTCACTCGGGTCATGCATGTACAGATAAATGGAGCCATGAGGGAAGTTAAAGTCCTGAAATACTCTCCAAAGCCCTACAGTCTCCACAGTTACAGCGGCAGTTCCTCGCTCCTACACTCAACTAGAGCCACCACCAAAGAATCCACGAATCCGAATGAATTCTCCCAAAAGTTACATACTATTATTATACTGTTACTCCACGGCTTTTACTGAGAGCCGTAGGGGGCCTCTCAAAAGTAATCGTTTAGTTTCAGCTTTGGAAATATTCAGAGCTTTCAAAATCACTACACAAGGAAAAAGGACAATACAGTTTTTAAAAGTGCAAACTAATACAAAAGTACCTACAATGCAATGCAATGCAATGCAATGTAGGGAAATTAATTTAAAAAAAAATAAATAGCGAATGAAATTTACCTACGTGTAAAACAAGAGTAAAATAATGTGATATTTTTTAGTGGAACAAGTGTGGAATGATTACGTGCTTGGTTTGAAAAATGTCCACGCAATGTACAGGAGTTGTAGCTTTTACAAAAGTGCCAAGTGTTGCGTTTAGAACTTTTGAAAAAGTTGAAAACGTTTTCATTATGCTTTTAAAAAACTTTGAAACACTGTCATTACACCTTTTTAAATGTTCACAATGCTGTGTATTTCCCCCTTTTGAAAAAATGGAGTATTCACGTACACCTTATTATCTTTTGAAAAAGTGCAAAATGTAGTATTTTACACCTTTTCGAAGAGTGTAAACTGTTGCATTTACACCTTTTGAAAAAGCGAAAAAATCCTATAATTACATACGCTTTTTCAAAAACTTCAAAATACTCTATTTAGATCTTTTGAAAAAAGTGCAAAAAAAAATATTGAATTTACGCTTTTGAAAAGGGTCAAAACGTGGTGTCTACAACTTTTCAAAAACATCAAAATGTTCAATTTACACCTTTTCAAAAAGATCAAAATGTTGTATTTTTACACATTTTCAAAACCTTCAAAATATTCAATTTATACAACTTTTCAAAACCTTTTCTAAATGTTGAATTTACACCTTTTCAAAACCTTCAAAATATTCAATTTATACAACTTTTCAAAACCTTTTCTAAATGTTGAATTTACACCTTTTCAAAACCTTCAAAATGTTCAATTTACACCCTTTTAAAAACCTTGGAAATGCTCGTTTCTACACCGTCATATGTGAAAGGTCCCTTTGCTTTCTTTAGTGAGCGGAGTGGGTCTTGGGGTCTTGTGCAGAAGGCTGGATGGAAGGAGAGAGTGAGGAATGAGGAGCTCAAAACCCTGTTGCCACTTTCCGCTACACACGACCCACACACACACACACACACACACAGACTGGGAAGGAGTGAAGGAGTGTAGTAGACCACCGATTTGTACTGCCCATGCCCGGCATATCGGTCTTCGGTTTTTTCGGTAGCGACTCCACGGTTGGATTTATCATTTGCCATCCATCCGTCCGTCCATACAACATAGAAGAGCGGCACTGCCAGCAACAGCAGAGTAGCAGACTAGCAAACGCCGGCCAGCACAAGAACAACAACCCATCATCATCAAAACTCAAAAAAGCCCGATTTTACTAACCTAGCACTGCCTGCAAAGAGAGAAACATAGCAGCCGTGGTAGCAAAGCAACCCGCTTCCATTCCACCCGTGAACAGACGGCAAACACACACACACACACAAACAATTAACCACCCAAAATACAATTATAATTGCATCACATACTACCAGACACTATTTGGACCAGCCGGACTTTGACAGGATATAAATACATAGCCGAATGCAAGCCTCTAATTATAAGAGACAGCTCTATAGTCAGACTTGCAAATATGTATGACGTCATACGATCTGTACTGGAAAATAGCTTTAGGAAAGGGGAAAAAATGAAAATAATGTTTTGAAACGGTGTAAAACACAGTATTAGGCTTTTTGGAAACAATCAAAAATAACACTTGCCCTTTTCGAAACAGTGCAAAAAACTTAGGAGCAGCCTTTTCAAAAACTATTAAAAATGCAACTGCTCTTTTTGAAACAGTAGAGAACACAGAACACAGTACTAACCTTTTCAAGAACGATCAAAAATGGCATTTGTACGTTTTGAAATAGTGTAAAACATAGCAGGTAGTAAAATTTTTCACAAAACATAGAAAATATGAGCTTCACACTTTTCGAAACTGTGTAAAGCATAGTATTAGGCGTTCCAAAAACGGTTAAAAATAACATTTGCACTTTTCGAAACAGTGCAAAAGACAGGAGCAGCCTTTTCAAAAACGATCAAAAATGACATCTGCACTTTTTGAAACAGTGCGTAGAACCTAGTACGAGCCTTTTCAAGAACCACAAAAAAAGGAATTTGCACGTTTTTCAAGTGTTAAATATAGCAGGTAGTAAGGTTTTTCAAAAAATCTCGAAAATATAATATGCACACGTTTCAAAACAGTATAGAACATAGTACTAGTGTCTTAGCATTTTCCAAAAAGGTTAAAACTAACATTTATACTTTTCGAAACAGTGTAAAACAGTTGCAGCCTTTTCAAAAATGATCAAAAACGGTCCTGGCACTTTTAGAAACAGTGTAGAACATGTAGTATGTAATAGCCTTTTTAAAAGTTGTCAAAATCACATTTTTACACTTTTAGAAACAGTGCAAAACATTACATGTAACAGTCTGTTCAAAATTAAATCAAAAATAAGAATTAAATACTTTTTGAAAAGTGTAAAAACACGGTATCAGCCTTTTCAGAAAGTGCTGTGAAATCCGTTTACACTTTTAAAAAGAGGGTCAAAACATAGCATTAGCCTTTTGCAGAAAAACAATGCAAAACTATCTACATTTTACGATTTACACTTTTTGAAAAGAGCATTAGTACGATTTAATAATGCAAACCGGAAAGTCACTCCTTCAGTCCACTTTTTGATTTGCTTCACAGATATAATAATTAATAATCACGAAGAGCCAAACTACCTAAACGAATTTTACTAGGGCGATTCAACCATTCAACCAACTAGCCAATCATCATGGCATAGCGCATCCGTCGGTAGGTACCTACCTAATAGACTAATAGACTAATAGTGGTAATGTCAGTAATAATAATAATAATAACAATAATAATAATCCCCGCCAACAATTAACAACACTAAGGAGTCAATGTACCGACGAACACTACCTTCATTACGTTATGTACGTCCTTGTCGTTTATGAGTTAGTAGGCACAATATAATAATTAACATTAACATTAACGCAGATGCAGCCACACCAACTAAGATGTAAGAGGGCCTACTAAGACTAAAACTGCCTACTTAGGAAATTAGGAACCGAACTACTAGCTATAAGGCTCACCCATCACGTTCATAAAAGGAATTTACATTTCATCAATTTCATTGCGTAAGAATACCCTTTTAAACGGGCAACAAAAAACGATTACAAAATTAACACTTTCAAAAATGTCAAAACTAGAAATAAACACTTTTGAAAAAGATCAAAACTAGCATTTAGCACTTTCAAGAACGTCAAAATTAGAAATAAGCACTTTTGAAAAAGATCAAAACTAACAATTAGCATTTTCAAAAAGAACAAAACCAGAAATTAGCCCCTTCAAAAAAGTGCTAAACTAGAAATTAGCCCTTTCAAAAAGGTCAAAACTATTAATCAACACTTTCCAAAAGGTGCTTAACTACAAATTAGTACTTTCAAAAAGGTCAAAACTAGCAATCAACACTTTCCAAAAGGTACTAAACTAGAAATTAGCTCTTTCAAAAAGGTCAAAACTAGCAATCGACATTTTCCAAAAGGTGGTAAACTAGAAATAAACATATTCCAAAAAGTGTAAAATTAGATATATCGCTGTTCCGAAAAGGTTAAAAGGTAAAGGACCTACAAACCGTCACATTTTCCACATTTCTGACACAATTCTTCGAGGAAGCCGGAGAGAAGAGATCGGGCAGAAGTAGAGGGCAGATAGAAGCTCGCTTTCGCTTCCAATTCCAACTTCAAACTTCCACAACCATCACACTCACACACACACACACTTTCGTTTCAAGAAACGGAGCCGACGACCGAGACGCCGATACCCGAACCCAGCAGCAACAGCAGCAGCACCGGCCAAAAACTTCCAAAAACTGGAATCCAGTTCCAGTCTTCCAGCATCAGACAATGTAGGAACCTAAACCGTGTATTGATCACTCAGACTGACTGACGTCTTTCTCTTCCTTCGTATCCTACAGCAGCCTCCCATCTACACACACACACACACACGAGTGGAACAGAACGCCCAGCCTTTTTCCCTGAGCCTCTGCCTTGGAGATGGAACAGTCCATAAATGACGGAGGCAAAAATACTTAGTTTTAGAAGTAATTACCGTAAATCCTCTTTTACAACGCGGGTCTCTAATTGTACGCGGGGGTCCGAGGGCCTGAATGGAATAATGCGCGGGTCTCCAATAATACGCGGGTC
>JAQFZC010006858.1:0-11954 GCA_034695205.1 Dicyrtoma fusca
TTTCAAAAAATCCTCAAAACGCCAATTTAACATTTCAAAAAGTGCCAAAATACAAAATATACATATTTTTAAATCGTCACAGCACCGTAACAACATTTGAAAAAGTGCCAAAACACAAAATTAACTTTCAAAAAGTGTCAAAAAACAAAATTAACATTTTTTAAAACTCTATAATTTCACATTTCACAACATGTGTCAAAATACGAAATTGAATTTCAAAAATTGTTAAAGAGCACAAAAGTAGACAGTTTGTCACTTTAAAAGTGTCAGCACAAAACAGAAACTGGTCCCAAGAAAACGCAATTAATTATTTTTTTAAATTGTCAAAACTCCAAGTTACCATTTTTGAAAGAGTGTCAAAAAAGCATTAAATGTACACTAAAGTAAAGGAAACGGATCACTAAATTCACCCCCAACCAGTTTTCCGTCCGTCACATTTGCCAGCCCCGGTGTCTGTACACTCATATGAATTATCCGTGCACCTAACAGTGTGCACTATGTGACACTGCACTGTCGTACAGCATTTGCCTTGACAAGAGTCGAAGCGGAGAAATCAGCAGAAGGTGTATTACGCAATTCCCTTCATTCTTATAATTAGGCAGAGCCGATAAAAATAGATACACATTGAGGTCATAACATTCATTTTTCTATCCAGCCAACTTTCCCAGACTTTATCCCCGAATTCCATTCGATTCCACGACAGGCAGAGGGAAGGGATAGAAGGAGAAACAAAAATGATTCAACCAGCTTGGAATCGTAACCATGGTGACCAGTCCATTCATCTTTATACATAGGTATGCATATATGCCTTATTCCTAGTATTGCTATCAGCGCGTGTCAGTGTCAAGAGTTCTGTTGGCGTGGGACAGCCCTCGGGAAGGTCTTGTTTTTGTTTTGAAAATAAAAAAGGCGAGGAAAGTGTGTGTTTTTGTGCGAGCGGAGGTGAAAGTGTTGGGTAATGAAGTGAAGGGAAGGAAGATGAGATGCGATGAGCGATTGTCATGGAGACACAGAGACACAGATGCGTCTGGGCCGTTCTCGTCAGTCGGCGTCTGCATATCAAGAAAGTCTGAGCATCTGAGGGACCGACACGTGGTTTTTAAGTAGCAAAGCAATACAACATCCCACGTAAGAACGGCTCACTAATTTGTCATGTAACAGTTTTTCCCCTCCTTCTGTTTAATGTCATTGGGTCCGACGCTTCCAAAACTTCCGATCCCAACTTCCCAAAATACTGTAAGCAGTAGTAGGTACTCGTTATTCGTATTATTATCAAAATTAAATTAAAGGAATTCAAAATCATTAATTTCAGAGTTTTCCTCCCCTTTCGCTATGAAAAGGGCATATTTTAGAGAAATCCATCGTTTCTGAATTCTGAGAAATCAAACTTTTTAATTGTGTCATTTTGAAATTCACGGTTTGGTTTTAAATAATATTTCTTCGTTGTGAAAGCAATTTTCAAAATCGACCGCTTAGAGAAGCCTGCAGGCTTAAAAGAACGAAGGAACTATACATATTTGTGTTGATTTCCAAAACTTTGCCTCCTGACAGAATTTGTCGATTTTGAAATGCGGGCCCTGCATTGCATTGCCCCGGCAGAGAAGAAAAGAGATTGTAGTGCCTTGTAGCCTTATTCCGTATTGTTATGGTGGGAGCTATAATGCGGCTGTGGTTTGAAAGGCCGGCTGGTGTCCTTAAATAGTTTGACTTGTGACTCGGAAGCTGTGGTTGGCCATAGCTCACTAGATACGCATCATTCAATGGGGATAAAAGTTGCTACAGACAAGTGAGCTGGTGGCTGAAGTGGTGGACAGGACATGGAAAGGGAGACGGAGACGGAGGCAAGGAACCGTGATTCCCTCTCAAGACGTCTTTTCCTTCCAAAAGTCTTTCAGCCCACTCCACGCTCCATCTTCATCCCAGCCAACCCACCAAACCAACGCACACCACACTCTTCACATGGAAGCAGAGGCAGACAGAGAGCAATGCGATGGGAAGCATTTACATCGTCTCTTAAGACACAAAGTGAGGTAATCTCCTCTCATTTTCAACTGGATGCGTTCCTTATTTTCCTTATTAACAGACCATTCCCACTCTGCCGGCCTTAACGTCATTTTCCCCTCGTTCCATCAATTCATGGATTATGGATTTCAAATCAAACTTTACGATTGAGAAAACTTATGTGTGGCACGTAAGTTGTACGTACAATAGCAGTAGCGAATTCAGGCCCAACTGTAGGCACTTTCCAGATAGACAGCCGCCTGTCGATACATATGTACTCGAGGATAATGTGTAACAAATATTTCGCAAAATAGCTTAAAACGAATTTTTAAACCGGGCGATTTTTTTGGTGCTTTCAAAGTGACAATAGCGTTCTCCTTTTTCGTACACACTGCAGTATGTATTTGAAGCGACAAACTTTAAAAACTTACCATTTTCTTTTAAAATCGAAATTCTTAGAAACGACAATTTAAAAATAAAAGTGCCTTTTCAAAATTGCCAATTTCTTCGGAAAAACTGCTTTCCAAACTAATTTTGGAAAAGGTTTATTTAAATTCGTGATTTCCTTACAAATACCCTTTTTGAAAGGGCCGTTTTTGATAATGTGTTTCTTTTGTAACCTTTTTGGCACAATTTCTTTGAAAAAACTTTGTTAGAAGCGACAATTTTGTGAAAAAGGGCTTTTTTTGAATTGATGATTTCTATTAACGTCTTCAAAAATTGTTGATTTTGTTAAAAACGTTAATTTTGAATGGAAATTTTATTATTTTTAATATATTTTCCGTAGCTATCCTTGTCATCACCACCGTTTCCACGACCCTTAACAACGATAGCCACACAACACATAATACAATAGTGTAGCAGTGTTAAAGTTACGGTCACAAACAATAAGTTTAATAAAAATTCATAATTTCAGTTTTGTTGCCACTAAAGTATTCACACAATTTTTTATGGTCCTAGCATTCTATTAATAATCTAAATTGTACACATTTTTAATTTTCAAAGACCCACCATCGGAGTATACTGATTTTTAAAGTTAATAAAAAATTTCAAAATAATACGTTAATTCTCTGCATACGAACCAATCTTTAAACTCGTTGCGTAGATTTGGTAAACCATGAAACCAGTAATGCTTTCAGAAAGTTTGTGTGCTAACTTTTTAACGCAAATTCTAGAACCCTAAATAATTAATATAAATATTCAAAAAGTGTCAAAAGCAGAAACCGTCATTTTCAAAAGCGTCAGTCCTTTTACAAATAAAAATGACTTTGAAAAAAGTTTTAAAAGAGGATAAATTGCGTTTCCAAAAGGTAAGAAAAGGATACGGAGATACTAGACGGATACGGATGGATACAAGAGATGGGAAGATGGGATGGAAGTGCGTGGGACTGGATGGAGTTGAGTTTTGGGCCCCTCCGTCATCTGTAATGACTCACTGCTCCCAAATCTTCCGTGGATGGGATGGGCCACTCTCTGCAACTACAATGCTCCGAGCCTCCGCTCTCTCTCTGCCCGGCCGGCTTCCTTCACTTGTTTCCTTGATTAGCGAGACAAGGAGAAGAAGTTGCATCCGCTCTGTCCTCCTCGCACCGCTGCCTCCGCTCTTTCCATCTCTCTCCATCTCTCCATCTCTCTCCAGAACAACTCACAGTCACCATCTCACACCTCCACCCGTCCAGCTTCCTCCTCCACCTTGAAAGACGAGCAATAAATAGCAGAACTCCTGTCACGCACCACGCACACCCTCCCTCCCACCACCAGCCAACCATCCATCACGCACTCACACACACTTCCATCACCAGGCATCCTCCATCCATTACGTCACCAAACACTAGCTTCTCTTACAACCCACCCCCACCCCAGTAGAGTCTCAGCAAGTTGGAAGACTGGGCTCAATGGGACCATTTTTAGGACCCACCCACCACTCTGATAACGTCACTAATGGACGATGCCCAGCTCCCTTCGCCTATGCCTCCCATTTAGTTCATTCCCCATGATTTTCATATCAAAATTCGGCTGGCTCTGTGAAGGGAAGTGTGGAGACAGAGAAACAATGGTCCTGTAAGGAACCATAACGTAGATTAAGAAGCAAAATAATTTGGACGGCGGATAATTTGTCAATGTAAAGGCACGCCTGCCTGCCTACGGAACTTGGCAATGAAATATTTCCCTCGCTTTCCATGCATTCACATTCTACAGCAGGCCAATCTGTGCGTGTCCCTTTTCAAAACCTTGGAAATGCATTTTTAGAACTGCACTCTTTACAAATATGGGAATGGGATTTTTAATCTTTCCTAAAGTCATCAAAAGATGCACTCGGCACCAACTAGAAAACACACCAATAGGATTTTGTAACTTTTCGTTTTACTACTTTCAAAAGTGATCATAAAATAAGCCAAACTTTTTTCAGTGGAGTCAGTTACAGTTTTGGTTTTTTTAAAAAATGCTAAAAGGTTAAAAAGTTGGAAATTTTAGAAAAATGAATGCGAATGTCATTTGGAAATAATTTGAAAAATGTATTCCTACTGCTTTATAGGGATGACTGTTGACTGTTGTGCATTTAAGATTTTGCTTCCCAGGCGAGGGATAAAGGTTTTTGCTATGGTAGGGTTGCTCCAGATTCTACATGGGAAGGACGTGGAGTGGAATCTGTGAGTCGGCTCTGGCTTTGGCTTGGGCTGCGTGCCCTTGTAAAGTTGAGGAGTGGAACGGCTTGGGTCTGGGATGATAATCCTCCACTCCATCCCGTCCTCCAGCGGCCAACTCATGTGAAGTCAAGTGAGAAGAAGCGGAGAGACGTGAGGGGAGGACAGGGAGCGGACAATAATGGAGAGTGAGGCAGATTATGATCACGTCAACATTAGCAGTGCAGACTCCACATGAGCGCAGACGAGCGAATCCAGGCCAAGACAGCACAATATAAACAAAGGATATATTATCAGCCTCAACCAGGTGAGCCCCAAAGTGTGCCCGGAATGAAATGGTGAAAGGTTGGAGAAGATGCGGAGTTGGAAGGGACCTACTCTACGTGCCCTACTCACCAAATAGTAAACGCAAAACTTCCATTTTTTTCCATTATTTCCTTCAAAACAAAACATGGCCATTTTAAAACTTGAACGCTTTCCAATTCCATCTCCATACATCCATTACTTATGTATAAACATCCCACATTTTCAAAAACGGTTCTTGTGGATTACAATTTTGATTTATTTTGTCAAGCTCTGATCTTCTTCAAGACTCAAACTCGGCTACCTGGGTAAGTTACTCACTGACAAATATGTGCAGATGACATAGTACTTACCATACCACTAAAACATTAGCTACACTACAACGGTTACAATTCATTACAAATTATTTATGCCCAAGTTACTTAAAAATACAAATATTTCACCGTCCTACTAATTCATCTTAATCTAAATGCGCTTTACTTTTCACCCACATTTCAATTCTGAGAAAATTCAGGAGGATAGTACATTATGTAATGTGGGCTATTGTTATTATTTTTTAAATTAGAAAGTTTAGAAAGTTGAACTTTCTTGGTAATTATACCATCGTTTATTGTTTTTGGTAAATTCGGGAGTGAATTTAATGATGATGAGATGGGGGTACCTGGATGCTTTAAAAGATGTCAAAAATAAAGCTCGAGCTTACCTTGACACAAGTGGGCACGTAGAGATGGGGTTGATGGGACAGGAGCGGGGGTGGCGACACGTGTCCGTCGTTGACCGGGTGGGACGGCGGTGGGCCGATGTGGAACCCCTTGGCTTTGACCCAGAAGCGGAACTTTGAGTTCTCGGCATTGTTGATCTCTTCCCCCCTCAGCGTCTTCACGATCCTCAAGTACTTCTTCCGAGTGATCGTCTTGGTCTTGGCCGAGTCCCCGTACGTATGAAGGACCCAGGGCTCAAAGGCGTCCAACATCCCTTTCTTCGTGAGTGACAGTGACCCCTGCTTCGCCTCCACGGTGGACTTCAATGGACTTCCCGCCCTTTTCTTGCTACTACAACGTGTGGACAGGATGATTTCCCCGTCACTCCCGCCCGTACTACTGTCTCCGGTGCTCTCCTCCTGTGCCTCCCGGTGACTGGAGGGCGGGGTGCTGTCGGCGGAGGAGGCTGACTGGAGATCCGAAGAGCCGTCGCAGTCCACCCCCCTCTTCCCCCGCTGCTTGTCCCGCTTGGACGAAGCCAGGACGCTGGACACCTTCGGCCCACAATTAACATAACTATCACTGATGAGGAGGTCATGAGCGGGACTTTCACTCTCGACGACGGCTGCCCCCTTTCCCCGGCCCCCCGCCTTTCCCCCCGGGAAGAGGCTCGTCTTGACGGGACTGTTGTTGGAGGAGGCGAGTTGAGGGAAAAGTGCGTCGATGGAGTAGCGGCTGCTCCCCTCACGACTTCGTCTCCCGCGCTCCGTCATCCCAAAGCACTTTCTCTTTTAGCAGAGCTCCTTTCACTTTTACTCCCTGATCCTTATCTAAAGCCCGACAATTCTATTGCATTTCTTTTCTTTGAAAATAAAGGACAAGGGATTCTTTATTTTATTTTTTTCTACTTCTTTTCTTCTGCTTTCACTACCAACTATTGTCTCACTCCCTTCCCTTTCACTTCACCTAGTCAGTCACTCGTCCATATGCAGCGCACTGTGTCTGCGTCCCCCAAAAAAATAATCCTGTGACTAATGGGCTTCGTCCCTTTCTTCTGTGCTGTCGTTCTAATTGCACTCTCTGCACTACTACTATACTTGACGCAACTTTTACTTTTACTTTTAGGTACTTTTAATGCATTGACTATACATATGTACCGTATAGATGAGATGTTCCCAGCTGATTGTGTGTTGGCTGGAATTCCTTTTATCTCTCTCTGGGATCCGTAGAGTGTGAAGAATTTTGGATTTGGATTTGGAGTGCAACACGTGCGAGTTAATAACTCAATGTTCGAGATAGACTATCTAAAATTGGAGTGTGGAGGGTAATTAGCGGCAGTCGTGGAAATGGTGTGAATTCGTACAGTTGTTCACATGGAAGATTCTTAGCTGGGACCCGTGTGGACTGGGAAGTCTCTTCAAGGGCGCGCGTTCTGTGTGGAAGCCCAAAGGGAAGATGTGCTTCTTTGCAAGGAACTCAAGAGTGTAGACTGTAGATCAGAGACCACCCACTCGTCAACTCTTCACTTCACTTTTTCACTTCTGTATAGGTATAGGGGTATAGCTACGGGTATAGGCTGGGCCTATAGGCATCTTCTGCTGAGGGTATATGCAGTCCAGTATATCTGGGTGTATCGGGATCGGCAGTCGGCCGTTCACTCTTTTTTACTCGACTCGCTCGGTTGGACGCTCTAAGCGGAAAAATTCCAAGTTGAGTCTTGAAGCTCGTCTTCCTCTCCTCCCGTCCCATCGTCCCATCCCAGCATCCGTCAACTCACAGAAGCACAGACGGACAGACAGGCAAGCGACGAGGGAAGAGCGTGAGCTTGCAGAATATATTTTTTGTCCACTGAACGGAACGTCCCACGCACGGCAACACTACTCATCCATCCAACTCTGCACTTACAAGTCTCCACTAAACTCCGTCACACGAAACGTATGTATCCTCAATTTCCTCAGCTTTTAAGTCCGCGATTCATGTCTGTAATTTTGCAGAGTAAGAGTAAGATGACATGTACAGCTTGACTGCATTGCTACCAAAGTTAGCTTTGTAGGCAACAACACTGCTTGAAAAGCTTTTTAATTTAAAATTGGTGTCTTGAAAATGTGCTACTGGGGAAATCGACGGTTTGGAAAAGATGTACTTTTTTTGGGAATTAGCTTTTTGAAAGGCCGTTTTGATTGAAATCAGCGTTTAAAAATGCCGTTTTGTACGATATTTCGTTCTTGAAAAATCGATTTTATTTTATTTACTGTTTCTGAACAGGTGCTTTGTTAGAAAACAGCGTTTTGAAAATGCACCTTTTTAAAAAGTCCTTTTAACAGTAACCAACGTTTTTATGGTCATTGAAGCACGGTTTTACAAGGCTATTTTACAGATATCAACCTTTTTTGAAAAGTCGTTTTTTTATGCTAGGTAATCTGCCTTTTCAAATGTCACTTTAACGTAATCAACGTTCTTGTCTTTAATTTTGTGTATAAATCGGCAAGTTTAAAAGGCTCGCTTTAAGGATGGCATGGAGAGTCCATTTATGGATGTAAATTGAAAATAACTTTATTCTGTTGGTCAGTTGGAAAAATGTGGGTAATGAGAGCGACTAACTACTTGGATGAAAGACACGTGTCCAAATGTCGGAAGACACTCAGACTTTCAGCCGCACACTTTCCGTACCACTACTGCAATGCACGACACTGGACTCGGCTGTGAATTGAGCTGAGGATCCAGGCCTTCGTTGATTATTGTGTCTGGCGTCGTCTTACAGTGCCCTCGCTCGCATGTGGCTTTTCTGGTGTGGAAACTGCAAATGGAACTAACTCTCCGTGGATGAGTCACTGGGAAGGGCAGAGTGAGTGAAACTCAGATTCAGATTTATGGCCTTGCTCTCTCTCTCTCTCTCTCCGTCGCCGTCTTCACATACTCACACACTCCATGCCGAGGGCAGAGGAAAAAACCATTACTTCCCACCACACTCCGCTCCAAAGCTATCTCTATCTTTATTATTCCACTAACCTCAGCCATATCATATTCCCGAACATGGGAAATGTGAGCGAGACTGACCCGTGCCAGTGTGTGTCAAGAATTGCTGAGTTCCTTCCAGACTGTGACTGGAATTATGTGGTACTGGACCTGTCAGGGGCGCACGTAGACAATAATACCGGGTTAAGTATGGCGAAGGACTCAAACACGCTTTCAAGTCCACTTTTAAATTCAATAGATTCTTCCTTCACTCATCCAGTATCTTCTTTTTTGATCAGGCAGCTCTCCTTCAAAAATCGTTCGCGTTTTGGAATAATGTGAAACGTACCGGGTTGACTATAGTGTACACAGAATTTTAAAATAATGTTTGACAATATTCGCCGGCTTCAGTTAGTACTTCGCACACGTTTTCACCACAAATTTTAATCTGTCCACCCGCTTTTAAAAACATCCGTTTAAAGAACTTTTGAACACATTAGTTTTGACTGCAACTTTTACAACTTCGGAAGGTTGGCCTTTTAAATTGTAGGGGTTCAAAAAAAATAAATCACACAAACATTAAAACTAAATATGATTTATTTTTTCCCTTTTGTTAAAATATGTCGTGTCCTTTTGAAAAATGTTAGTTTAAAGAAATCACTGTAATTTTGTAGATGGCCCCTTTTGAAAATAAGCGTTTTCAAGAATGTCACCAATAATTTCGAAAACGTTTTAAAATGAGTCCTTGTTAAACAAAGCACAAATTTTTGTAAATGTGTCCCTTTTAAAAACACAATTTTTTGAGCGTAAGCGTTTTAAAGGAACTAAAATAATTATTACTAACTAGCAAAATTATCCAAATTGCGAGCTATACATCTCTAGATGAGATAGTGACGGGTGCGGGCCAATGTCTAAGTGTACTCTACTAGCTCGGTGTATGCGTGGCCCAGAGCTGGAGCCGGAACTGCTCTGTTTGTGGTGGTGTTTGTGTGTTGTGAGCGGAGAGGACCGAGACAGACTGGAGCTGAATGAGAACTGGATGAGGACGGACAGGAGGATGAGGACAAGTTGGGAGTCCCAAGTGAGGAGACGAGAGAGTGGAAGCGTGTGGGAGTGGAAGAGCGAAGAGAGCGAAGAGAGCGTAACCTTGTTTCACAGTCCGCTGGTCGCCAACTCCAACGCCACTCCGCTCTCAGCACCAAACACCAGTCTTGCTGGGGCGAAGAGAGGAAACTACTTGTTACACTTCGCCTTCCCAACCACCACCTCCGCTCCCAAACACCAGTCACAAGCCTCACGAACCGAACCATCCACGGCCTCTGCACACCACCACTGTCTTATATTGCTTTTTTTTATAATTATTGTAGAAATAATAATGTTTCCCCCCACTCCCCTTCAGGCTCCCACCCAAACAACTTTCACCAGCTTTCTCCCTACTTTCACCGCTGGCCAACACGTCACTAACGTAAGAGTCAGAGTCTGTCTGTCAGTTGGAAGCGGAAATGTTTTCTTTTTTGTGGAATTGACATTTGCTTCGGGCCAAAGAGAAAAATATCAATTTCGTTGGATAAGAATACACTAAAAAGTGAGTATTTTGTACAGCTTTGTTTTAAAAACAACTTTCTAAAATGTCAGTTTATTTTTAGACCGATATTTTCTAACCGTTGCATTGATTTCTTTAAATGTGCTTCTGTAATCTAACAAGTTCGTTTCTTTAAAAAGATGCTTCTTTAAAAAGCCATTTTTTCTAAGAGATGATTCCTACAAGCTAGTTTCTTTCTCCCAGGTATTTCTGAAAACCTGACTTCTTTGTTTAAAAAAAGACCATCGAAATAGTTAGTTTGTTTAAAAAGCGCTTTTCTAAAAGGCCCGTTTCTATTAACCGACGTTTTTGAAATGTGATTACTGTAAACACGCTTTTTCATTTTATTTTCAGCGCCTTTCAAAAAAGCACTTTGTTGTTTCTTTAAACGCCCTTTCTTTTCTTTTTTAAAAATAAACTATTCTCATAAAGAGCCCCTTTAAAAACATTGATTCCTTTTACTGCCAATGAGCTGAATTAGATCGTGAGCTTCTATTTTTGAAGCACTTATTCCTCAAAGGTCAATCAATACCTTCGTGTGCAAATGTGCTTTCAAAATGCTAATTTCTAAAAATTGACTTTTCTTACCATCAAATCAAATTAGAGTGTAATGGATGTAAAAGGCTGGTCGGGTTCTAAGAAGCAATTTCTGCGGAGATGGAGGTAGACGTCTTTCCCCACGTCGTCTCTAATTGTGAGGAGTGAGTGTGTGTGTGGTTGGGATTTTGTGAGAAAGGCCAAAGGCGGAGAAGTTAAGTTGGCTGTGTGCTGGCTGGGGTCGTGTGAGGGAGTGAATGAGGCAGGGAGTGGAAGTGGGAAGGGAGGCGAGAGAGTGTGGAAGCGGAGAAGTGGGGGAAGTGACGGGACGGCCGGTTGGAGGATGGAGTTGTGGGGTGCCGGCAGGAAGGAAAGGAGACTCGGGACCAACACTGCACTGTCACAGTCTCTCAGGAAGGCGCATCTCTTCTTCCGCCAGCCACGTCCACAAACTACCTTCCGCCGCATCTCCGCACCAAAGCTCGCTTTCTTCGCCCCAAGCCACACATCGGAGCTCACGATGCACTCTGGCTCGTTAGTCCAGTCCTCCCTTAAAGCCATACTCAAGCAAGTCCCAACAATCAGCTTCTCACCTATGTTTACCAAAAAAGTAATTACATACCTCTCTTTCTCTTATATTTTCTCAAAAGGAGCAAAACTTCTATTTACACCTTTCAAAAATAGTAAAACAGGTATTTGCACTTTTCAAGAACTCTAAAACTGATATTTTCGCTGTTTTACAAAATCCAAAAAGCTGTATTTATACTTTTCAAAATCTGTAAAACAGGTATTTGCACTTTTCAAAAACAGTCAAACTTGCATTTGCGCCTTTCAAAATCTTTAAAACTGATATTTGCACTTTTTAAAAAGAGTAAAGTACGTGCTTGCACTTTTCAAAAACAGTAAAACAGGTATTTGCACTTTTCAAGAACTCTAAAACTGATATTTTCGTTGTTTTACAAAATCCAAAAAGCTGTATTTTATACTTTTCAAAATCTGTAAAACAGGTATTTGCATTTTTCAAAATCAGTCAAACTTGTATTTGCGCTTTTCAAAATCTTTAAAACTGATATTTGCACTTTTCAAAAAGAGTAAAATACGTGCTTGCACTTGAAACATTCGTGTTTTAGCCCTATGACTAAACCACACCAAATGCCCTCGGACTTTTGTCCGCCTCTATATCTTCTAACTTTAACTGACTTACTAATTCCTAATGGCGATATCCTGGGG